>OU611754.1:10597337-10854837 GCA_914767535.2 Dunaliella primolecta | reverse complement strand
GGGATCTTAGTAGGATCAATGTGTGTAGGTCGACCTGGGATAGAGCGCACAAAAAAAAGCATCAGGGCCCCCTCCCAGGCTGTCATCAATTAGACAGCGCACTCCACATGCTTTCAGGCTGCCAAAATCATATCATCTCCAGCATGAAGACTGAACGCCACAATGTTGCTGGAAGAATGATAATCAAAGCTCTTAGCAAAAGCCCTTGGGGAGCAGGTTTGGTTAACATGGACATAGGGAGTGGTGATAGGTTGGCCCAGCACAACCTTCAAATCCCTGCACATGCATCAAACAGAATTATACCGTATTAGACCGTATTATACCGGTGACCCCCTTACCTCTTTCCAAGAAATTTTTTCTAAGAGATCTAGACTCACCTCCAGCCGTCCTGATGCTATACTGATTACTCCCTATAAAGTCAAACCCACTCCTTCTTCTTCCTCTACCTCCTGCTCACACCATCATGCGTTATGCAGCAGACACAACCCTACACAGAGGACCACAACAGCCAACCGCGTGAGGCAGCCCCACCAACTGAATGTGAACCAGCGGCATGTGCAGTTGATTGAAATCAAGAACTGTGAAGACACGAGGCCTGGACAGCAGTTGGAGGCGGCACAGCGGCAGCATGCAGACCTCTGCAAGCTCATTAATGCAAATGTTGTGACTCTCCACACCATCCTTTTGGGTGTTGGTGGGACCTGCTACACTGAGCACACCCTTAACCAATTTAAACAACTGGGACTTGACCACCAATGCGCCAATAAACTCGCTCACAAACTTCATGCCCATTCTGTCATGTATGCCAACAGGCTTGTTACCACTAGGCGTGCTATTGAAAACATGAATACTTTTTGCAGCCAGGTTATGGAGCCGGGTGCTTCCAATAACCCTCCAGATCCCCATTAGAGTCTTCTTTTTGTAGCTCCGTGGTGGAGGGGATTCAAGGCTCTTCTGAGCCAATGTGTCCCCTTTTCCTTATTTGATCATGATGTAGGGAGAGTTTCCTCTGCCTACGTGGTTTATCTTTTTCTTTCTCTTTTCTTTTCTTTTCTCTTCTTTTCAGCATCAGGGCGGCTCTGGTGCCAAGCAGAGGAGCCAGTACCATTAGGGAAAAACCAGTCTGGAATAGCTCGTGAGATGTTATCTGGGATTTGTATCCCCTGATCCAAGAGTTTCTCATTACGGCAGGCATCCATACCAATGAGGGATGAGCTATATCTGCCTTTACTGAGGGCTTTAACACAGAAGCTGAGGCCAACAGGGTGTCTACCGGTGTAGGTTCCATTCATTGTTGGGTGAAGACATCTAAGGGCAATGTGATTAATGCCATCCATATCGCCGCATAATGGGCAGCGTGCAGAGGCGTTGGACTTCTTGAATCTGATGGCATGTTTTTGAGTGTAAACGGTTCACGTGCGGTGTTTCAAAACATTAATCTGCTTTTTAAGGGTGATCTTTGGATCATTCCAAAAAGAGTTGCTGATTTCTTTGTTGGCAAGTTGAGAGGGTGGGATATGAGATTCTGAACTGACAGTGGAGCTTAGGAGAGTGGGCCGTATGATATTGTTTAGCCTCTGCCAGCTGTTGTAAAAGTAGCCTGAAGTGTCAGCGGAGCCGAGCTTATGTTTTTTGTGCATGAGTGTTATAAGCTTGTCTGTCAGATTGGTGAGGTAGTGAGTTTGGGCAGTGTGGGCAGTGCGGGAATGATGGCACCATGAGCATGATGCTCTTCCTTTTCAAGAAGTTTCGGGGGGGAGGGCGCGTGGCGGTAAAGAGCAGGTGAAGGAGAGTCCGGGCGTCCAGGAGCATGGCTGACAACCCCAAAGATCCCCATAAGGTCTGTTCCTGGCTTTCTCCTAGACTTGCTGTCTAGTTTAGTTTCGAGGGCCCTTTGGTGAGGCCCTTGCTAGCTTGCTAGTTAAGGAGTGACTGACTGTTGCGCACTGTTCTTGTTCTCCAGCTTGGACTGGTTTGGTTACAGGCAACTTTTTCGCTTCAGCTAAGCTGCCCACGTAGGCAGGTACACCTGTGTAACCCTTGCCTCTCCTTTCCTAAATTGCCCACGTAGGCAGGTATGGCTATGTAACCCTCTCCTTTCCTAGTTAGGGAACCCTTCCTTAATGCACGTGGCTTTTTGGCCTGCGTAGACTTTTCCTTTCTTTATGCATCTCTTTCAATTTGACATCCAATTTTGGTCAATTGTGGCGAAACAGAATCTGTCGGCATGAAGCATGTGAGAGACACGACTCCAACAGCTGTCCCAGCAGTTGTCCCAGCTTGCCAGTGCAGTGTGGGAATAAAACCAAACAAGTAAATGTGCTGGTACCTCTGTTGGCTTGTCTTTTTAAAGTGTTGCTGACTGAAAGTAAAGTGCCTGCGTGCTGGAAGGTTGCCAAGTTGAGCCCCATTCACAAAAAAGGGGAAGTGCTGAAACCTGGGAATTATAGGATGATTGCGGTTAGCGGTGTAATGTATAGGATTTATGCTAATGTGCTGAAAAATCTGGTGACAGATTGGTGTATGAAAAAGGGAAAGATTCCGGACACGCAGTTTGGCTTCTTTCCAGGAAGGAGCACTCTGCATCCTCTGTTCATTCTGAGGCACCTCAAGCATGCTGCGAAAAAATTGAAGCCACGGAATTCTTCCAGGTTGCACGTTGCTTTCATTGACTTTTCTCAAGCTTATGACACCGTGCCCAGACAGCAGCTTTGGTCTCACTTGCAGCGCAATGCAATGCCGACTCCTCTGCTCAGTGTGATCAGACATGTATGATAATGATGAGTACATTCTAATGGATGGTGAGAAAAGGGCGCGCGTGCAGCCATCGAACGGTGTTAAGCAAGGTTGTCCTTTGTCCCCCCTTCTTTTCTCTCTGTACATCAATGATATGGGCAGAGAGATAAGTGAGGGCATTGAGGGTGCTGTAACTGGTGATAGAGTGAATGGTGTGTCCCACATGATGTACGCTGATGACCTTGGATTAACTACGAATGACCCTGGTGAAATGCAGAAGATGCTGGACAGACTCCGTGTGTATGCTCAGAGAAAAGGGTTGACTGTAAACACAGCTAAGTCTGAGGTGGTGCACTTCAACAGTACGTCTGTCTCTCCTCTGCAGAATCCTTTTACGTATGATGGAGTGGTCCTTCCAGAGAAGGACAGGTTCAAATATTTGGGAGTGCTGTTGGATAAAAAGATGGATTTTAAGGTAGCTGAGGAGCATGCGGTGCGGCCTTATATGGCTGCACAGAGAAGGATTTCGGAGTTTGCCAAGGGTCATGACCTGAAAAACAGGCATCATGCTATGCTCTGGTTGTCCAAGGTGTATGGCATTCCTGCTGGGATGTATGCGTGCCAGGTGTGGGGAACTCATTACTTGAGAGAAGGCAGTGAGTTTGAGAGTCAACTGCAGAAAAGACATCTGTGTTCCTTGAGGCGCATTCTTGGAGTAAAGAACAGTACTACAAATTGGCCGGTGTTGAGAGAGTGTGGCCAGGAGCCTCTGCAGTTCTTCTGGTTCCGTGCCTCCATCAAGTTTTTTAATAGCATGCTTGACTCCAATAGTGAAGTCTTGCGTCGTGTGCTGAGGGCTGATTTAAGTCTGGCTTCTTTTGATTCCTCTTGCTGGGCTGCTGAAGTCTCTGATGCTTTTGGTGGGATGCGGAATGGTGATTCGTTCAAACAGAACATGCTGAGAGCTGAGAAAATCCCCATGCAAGAGTTCATTGGTGATTTGCGATACAGACAGCAGAAAGTGTGGAGAGGGGCCGATGTTTTTTGTCCTCGTGCAGTTAACAAGAAGGTAGTGACGTACCATAAGTGGTGTGGGAATTCTGAGAGTGGTCCCAGAGGTGCTCCTTTTTGTATCCCCTCGTATCTGTTCAAGGATTTGGACAAGCATGTTTTGAGAAACATTAGCAGATTTAGATTACGTGCTCATCACTTGAGAGTGGAGTCTGGTAAATGGCTTGGGGGTTCAAGTATCTGTGATAAGTGTGAGTGTGGGGAAGTCCAGGATGAAAAACATGTGCTTTTCTTTTGCAAATGTACTGAGGTGCGTGAGCTACGCACGAGATACAAGGACCTTTTTGAGGAGATGTTTAAGACTTTGCGTGTGTTTGCTCCGCCTTCAAACGCTGACTTTATTCCATTCTTGGCTTGCCATCATACTATCACTGATTCTGAAATCAATGCTTTCCTAAACCAAGACTCATACAGACTTCTTAGATTTGTGTCAGACTTGGTCTCAATTTTTGATACTGGTTGAGCTTGTTTCACCAGCTGCCATCAGCCAGAGTCTCGGGCTGTAGGCCACCATTGTAAACCCTTGTAAACCCTTGTTGTCCCAGCACCACTTGATTCTGCGATTTCACGCCTTGCTTATTGTATATGACTCAGAGTTTGTATGGTTATGCCTTGCTTACATTATATGACTCATTCTGCAACTTCATGCCTTGCTTGTATTATATGACTCAGAGTCTGTATGGTTATGAAGCATGAGCATGCCCTTCAGGCCCGTGAGAAACTAAATTACCTTCCCTTCCTTAATATAATTAAAAGGGCTCACCTTTGCTTGCAAGTTCGAGCTGCCATGTTTGAGACCCGGTCCTTGCATTTCAGGTTTTGAGTGGTCCATGGGACGAATTAATATGTAATGGCCACTTGCACAACAATAAGAAGTATCTACAGGCATTGGTACAGGCTAAAACTAAAAAAATGTAAGGACCATTTCTGATAAAGTATCTTGGATTTCCCAAAACAGAAAATGCAAAACGTGTACTGGCCACCTGAAAAGCGGAGTTTATTCAGAAGTGTGAACAAGAGGCACAGTCATCATGTGCATGAATTTCTCTTAGGGTCAGATTGAACAAGCAAGGTTTGCCCCTTCTATGCAATGGGCACAGTACAAGAACACGCCGAACCCCAACCAAAAGTATCCCAGGCCCTCCGACAAGAAGACCGTTAGCCCTATAATAACGATGCTCCTCCTAGCTGCGTCTGCACACAGTCCTGCAAAAAGGAAATTGAGGCACAAACCAACATTTAACCTTGGCGCGTGTTACGTGGTAGCAGGCTTGAGGATAAACGTGCATGTGCCATTCATGACTGGACAAGCTAGTGTGGCTGCTTGAGCCTCTGAAAATTGGTGCCTGCTCATTTAGTAACGCCCTGCTCTCTCCTGCCACTTCTCATACTCAGCAATCAAGCAGCCAGCCTTGTCACTCACTATGTGGTCTCCATCTTCAATGCCCATCTGCAGCGACAGATGTGAAAAGATAAACCGTGTCAAGCTGAGGGACCCGATTGATGATAGAACATGCAAAACTCGGGATTGCATCCACCCAAAAAGCATCTGCCAAACCAGATACAAACTCATCATACTTCAACAATCAAACGCTTGCTTCATTTATACACTAACCTTCTCTGGGGTGTCATCATTCATTATTCGCTGGCCATCAAAAAGAAACCTGATCCTGCTAGGATCTAGGTTCTTTTTTTGTATGTAAGCGTCCATGACCTGTGATGAAAGATTCAACCAGGGGCCAGGCGCGTGAGCTTTTGCTTTACCCTGCAAATTCTGCCTCCACTCTGAAGAACAGGCACAATGATAAACACGTGCGACACACACACACATACAGAGAGAGAGAGAGAGAGAGAGAGAGAGAGAGAGAGAGAGAGAGAGAGAGAGAGAGAGAGAGAGAGAGAGAGAGAGAGAGAGAGAGAGAGAGAGAGAGGTGTGCATTGTTTGTGACTGCCTTAGTCATGCCGTTGAAAAAGCATGATGTTATCCACCAGGTGCTCTTCTGTGCAAACAGGGATGATGCAGCTTTACTAACAGCACTAATGCAAGAGCATCCTGTTCAGGCAGCGTGCTTTGGAATTATTGTGGCTAGATCAAACTCGCAATACATGCCCTACGTGTTTAGAACCTCACCTTGACCAACTTGGTATGAGGCTTGACTCTGCAATGTGCGTTGCAGGCAAAAGAATTGCTTGGTTCATGATCCTCGGAAAGGAGTGCCTTGAGCTGGGGAGAGGTAGCTCTGACTTACTTAAACATGACCTCTGTTCCATTTTGGTCTTGAACTACCAAGCTGATAATCCCACCCTCCGCTTTCGGCTGGACATTGCTGGCCTGCATGAGCATAATGCGTCCATGAGAAGGTAGTGTTCAAGAGAGAGTGCGGGTGATGCCATCCAGCATGTACATCAATTAAACCCAGTTCTTCCGTATGTAGCAGGTCAGTGTGTGTCCTCCATGTCATCCCCTGCACCAATTGGTAAGAACCAACAGCTCCAAAAACAATCACCTGTTCTTGCTGCTGCTCAGACATGGTTTTAAGCTTTAAAAACTATGCAGTGAATTGTCTACACGCTGTATAATATAGGTGAGGCGTCACAGACATTGACAGACGAAAGCTGCCGACAGCGTTTCTTTCCGAATGTAATATTTAAAGCAAATACATGAGAGAAAAGAGTTCCGCCATGTGATCAGCTGTCAGTCTCTTGCTCTCCTTTGACTCTCTGTGTTCCTCTGTGTCCGCCAACCATGGACAAATACATCAGCCAATGGCAGCAGAAATCACAGAATCAGAGTGGGAGCAGCAGCAGCAACAGCGGCCTCGCATCAGGGGTGGCGAAAAGAAAGCCTGGCAAGCAGCAGAAGCTGCAGGATCTGGCAAAGGTGAGTAGAGAGTTGAAGAGCGTATCCTTGTGTGTGTGCATGTGTGTGTGCGCGCGTGACCGCTCGCACATGCGTGCGTACGCGTACATGTGTGTTTGTGTATGTTGTGCAATTGTGTGTCAGTGCGGTAGAATTACATGCAAAACGAGCTAGCACACAATGCAGTCCAAGCATAAATGAGAGAAGGGCACACACACACACACACACACACACACACACACACACACACACACACACACACACACACACACACACACACACACACGCGCGCGCGCAGAATTTGCATGCTCAGGCATGGGCATGTTGCCCTGTGCATGTACCCTAGTAAGATAATTTTATTCTCTTCTTTTCATGTTTTTACTCCCTGCAAACTCTTGAATGCATCATCCTCGTTGCACAGGTTCACATCCTTCAAAGCTCTTCACGGAACCCCCGGATAGAGGACGTTATCCAGATACGATCTGCCCTGGAGCAAGCAGGTGCGGCTATTTTCCACCTGTTGCAGTACCTTCCAGGATCGCTATTTTTAGGATCACTCTGCCAGGTTGTACATCCTTCTCCTTCATTTTTTATAGCCTAAAAGCTGAATCCAGGTCTACCTTCTTGAAGTCAACCTCCTTGTGAAAGCGGATCTAATGCCTGTCTCTTTCCCTGTGCACAATACACAGTCTCCAACATGGACGAAGCTGAGCTGCTGCATCAGCTGCAGAGGCTGGCATGCTACGAGCTCACCCATGAACTACTTGTGGAGTCTCAGATCGGGCCTGTGGTAGGTACACGTAAAGGGTTTTGGTGCACACAACTCCAGTACACTTAATGTTCCACACATGCCTCTTTCAGTACATGGATGCAGCATGTGAGTGTGTGCGTGTGTGCAATTCATGCAATACATGGTTGCGTGCGTGTTTTTGCTTTGAGTTTGTTGTCCGGGAGTCTGAGGCTCAACATGCATGTACCAGGGAGGGTGCGTGCTGACAGCTGTCACACACTGTAGGATGCCCTTGGCCAGCCAATTAACATCAAAAGGACATTGTGGTTGATGTAAGGAAGAGGCATAGGAGTGTGTGACCAACTGAGGATCAGGCTGAGCATGATGGACATCCCAACAAATTTGCCAAGAACCACAACTGGGTGGCACTTCCATTCAGGCATAATTCTGCTTTTGGCAAGCCCCTCCATGTTCCTAGGTATCTTCACCTCGATTTAGAAAGGCATGTGCAGCGGAACATTGCGTGCTTCAGATTGCATGCTCACAAATTGAGAGTTGAAACTTCTCTTTGGCAAGGGCATTCACCTCCCAGTGATTTGTGTGGCTCAGTTGAGTTACAAGATGAAAAACATTTTATCTTCTGCTGCTTTTGCAACTTCTTGTGTTGTCTTAGAAGAAAATTTGCGCATCTCTTTGCTGCATGGTTTGCACACAGAGTAGTGTTAGATGACACAGGCCCTTCCTATTTTTCTCAAGCTTGTCCTGAGGATGTCTTATTTTTCCCAAAACCAAGATAATGAGACATATCGTTTTATCAACGAATTTATGGAATTTTTCCATAACACCGAGCAGCCAAACTACCTGGCTGAAGGTTAGGTTCCCCTAATTTAATGTTATGTAATGTAGGATGCCCATGTGGTCTTGCTGTTTGCGCCCTCTTCTTTTGGCATGGTCAGTACAGAGCTGATTTGCTAGCAACTTCATTTAGGAGGACGAGCCTAGCCCAGCCGAGCCAAGTCATGCCTGGTGTTTGAGAGCAGACTCCTCGACCCTTTTTCAGTCTTCCATCCTTGCATTCACCCTTGTTGTGCATGCACACAGGTGCGTCAGCTGCGTGGGAGCAGCCAAGAAAAGATTGCCCGTTTGGCCAGCAACATTGTGGAAAAGCTGCGGAAGGTGCGCTGCAGCTCATTTCTTAATCTTATGACCGATGCTCAGGTGTGGCAAGCTGAGAAGACTTTGGAGCGGGCTCATGGGTGGTTCATGAAATTTTTGGATGCGCAGGCTTACTGATGCAGGGAGGCAACTTTAATGGGTTACAGTTTGAAGGGATATTTTTAAGGAAAGTGGTAGAAAGTGGTGTCTTTGCTTCTCTTGCCACATAATAAGTCTGCAGGGATGACAGGTACAGGATGGGGCAGGGATGTCTGGCATGTACGAGCAAAAGCGGAGGGCGCCAATGGTCGATCATCCGCCTCAAAAAGTGACTCTTTCCTCCCACTAAGCGCTGAATTATTCTATCATGATAGCAAAAACCTTCTGCTGTTGTCAGCTTGTGGACGTTTGTCCTTTTCAAGAAAGTAAAGTAGAATTACGCAGGCAGTGAGAATATTCCCCACATCAATTAAGGAACCTTTCTAAATGAGGTTTCAAGCCAATTTTTCGTTCCTTTTTTGCATAGGTAAGAGGCATGCATTCACAAGTCCAGCTGAGCGGACAAGCATGTGTGCAATGCGCATACATTGCTGCACGTCAAACCAAGCTCAGATGCGCACAGCAGTTTCATTACTTCAAAGTTGTGCACACGGCCTCCGTACAACGTGCATATGTATTTAACTTGAAAACATACACACGCATGTGTGCGTGTGGATTGCCCCTGGCAGGTGGTGAAGAGGCAGGCAAAAGTCCAGATGGCAAACCCCCTGCCCAATGTGCCCATTGGGAATGCTGCCTCTCGTGGCAGGCATGCTGCAGCCCTTACCTCTGCCTCTACTGCAGCCCCTGCAGCTCCAGCACATAGCCCCGCTCCAGGGCCAGCAGCAGCAACGGGTGGGGCGGTTGGGAGTGGACTGGCTTCAGGCAGCTGCAGCAACAGTGCCTTGGATGGTGGTTGTGGCACCACCAGCAACGTTAATTCCGTCGGTGCCACTCATGCCATTGGGGGAAGCATGCCTGTGTCAATGGACAGCAGCAGCTGGGGGACATCGCAGTGGACACATGCTGCTGCAGCAGCGGGGCAAGGGTCGCAGCAACCTCCCTATGGGCAGGCAGTGTATGGCATGCTTCCCTTGAGGGCCTCTGTGGCTGCTGCACAGAGTGGGGGTGCTGGCGCGTCTCATGAGCTTAGCATCCGTGAGCAAGGCATGCTGGCCCAGCCCCCGGACCAGGAGAGTAGGCCAGGGTGGGCACAGCAGCAGCAGCAGCAGCAGCAGCAGTATGGGCATGCTCAGCTGGGCCAACAACTGGACAAGGATGGTAACTTGCGATGTGGCCAGCAGCAGCAACAGCAGCAGCAGCAACAGCAGTATGGGCACTTCCAACTGGGCCAGCAATTAGAACAGGAGGGTAGTCTGCAATGGAGCCAGCAGCAGCAGCAGCAGCAGCAGCAGCTGCCCCAAGCCACGAGCTCTCACCACGGCTCCCTTGCGTCTGGCTTTGGTGGCATGGGGGGCACTTGGGCAGCACCAGGCACTCATGCCCCTGGTCAGGGTGCCCTCACCTTGCTCCCATCTGACACGACGCTGCAGCAGCAAGGCCAGCAACAGCAGCAGCAGCAGCAGCAGCAGCAGCAATATATCTTTGAGCCCCAGCAAGCCTTGCAGCTGCAGTGGCCCCCCCATTCTGTGCAGCAGCTGCACCAGCACCAGCCGCAGCAGCAACAGCACTCCTTCATGCCTGAGCAGCAAGGCAACGTGCAGCAGCAGCAGCGCCAGCCGCAACAGCACTCCTTCTTGCCTGAGCAGCAAGGCAACTTGCAGCAGCAGCAGCAGCAGCAGCAGCAGCAGCAGCAGGAGCAAATGCCTGAGGCAGGGCATGCTCTGTGGCAAGGATGTGCGCAAACGAGGCAGCTAGGGCAGTCTCAGGGGCAGCAGGGTGCTCCTCAGCTTCAGCATGGATATGGTGCTGCAGGGAGCACGCACAGCAGGGGAATGAGCACAGGCAGCACGCATGGGGTGCAGGGGAAATGGATGAACCGGAAGAAGGCCCCAGGCAAAGTGATCGTTGTGGACTAGAAGTTGTTTGCCCAGTATCGTCACAGGAATAAAACGAGCTGGTTTGTCTCGTCACCAAGATCAGGTATGGGGCATTGATAGTCACCCTCCTGACTCCCTATGACGTTTTCCCTCTTGGTGAAGTGGGTAATGAGTGGTGCTTTGGCCATGGCTTTCTTTTTGTCTTAATTGATGTTACAGTAGGAAGCGGTTCTCCTGCCAAATTAATTTACTTTTTCTGGTTGGTTAGGAAGGAGATGAGCTGGTGGACTAGAACTACTTGGATGTGTAGAAGAGCATAGCACACTAGTGATGCAGTCATGCAATTCTGCAACAGTGAATGCACAGAATCGTGATGACTGTGAGCAGTGCTTAAAAGGACGGCAAAAACTGCAGAGCTGCTGCCGTAGAACCCTTTCAATTTCGTCAAACGTGTACAGGACGTCCGATTCCAGTCGTGCCATTGCAAATTAAATGGTTGGTGTATTTGTTTATTTGTGGAGTCCCAAGCCTAGATCTGGGCGCTGCGGGTAACCCTCCCCATTCCCGCAGCAGCTTATTTCATGTGAGGGAGAATCGCTGCACTTCAGGCCAGTGCGTCTCTTGATAAGTGCAGGGAATGCGACATTGCCCATGCTCCTTCCTTTCTTCCTTCTCTGGTGAATTGTATTTAGTTACGTTGTTTGTCCTTTTCCAGAACTATGCGGTGATTTAGCCAGCAACTTCTTCAGAGCATGCAAGCCATGCACTCATGACTAATGCCATGATGCCCATAGAAGCATTCTTTGGGCTGTGATTCAGGCCTCCTTTTAATCAAGGATTAAAAAAGAAAAACGACATAGGCAGAGAAAACTCTCCCTACATCAATTAAGGAAAAGAAGACACATCGGCCAGAAGAGCCGTGAGTGCCCTCCACCACGGAGTTACAAGACAGAAAATGCTAATGGGGATCTGGAGGGTTATTGGGAGCACCCGGCTCCAGAACCTGGCTGTGGGAAGTGTTTTCAATAGTTAGTAATAACAAGCTTGCTGCCTTACATGACAGAGGATGGGCATGGAGTTTGCGAGCAAGTTTAATAGTATGTTGGTGGTCAAGTTCCAGTTTAAAGTTGAGTTGAGAGTAATAAGTCCCACCAGTACCCAGATTTACAGATTTAAATGAGGGGACCTTCAGCCAGGCTGTTCGGCTGATCGGCCTGTGACTGGTCCTCGGCAGTCAACGTAGTGGAAAGGAAAAGAAAAGGTTACATTGCTGTACCTGCCTACGAGGGCAGTTTAGCTGAAGCAAAGAGAGATGCCTGCAACCAAACCAGACCTAAGCTTGAAACTAAAAGAAAAGCTTGGAGTCTACAACTATGTTTGCGTTACTAAAAAAACAGAGATATATGGGAAGCGTAGAAGTTGCTCAAAAACTGTTTCTCAAAAAACCATGCCACATTTATGTACAGCCCCATGCTTGCCAGGATAGCAATAAGGTATGTGTTCAGCAACCAGAATGTCCAACTACTCGAAAGAAATGAAACAAGCTTGTTGTTGTGTTGCAAGAGGTAATCAAATACAGCCCAGACACTGACTTGTTGTAAATAAGGTTGCTCCATTGAAGAATCACCAGAGAAACAATGAAAAAGGTAATGCTTTCTCCTCAAAGCACAAACATCTGCTTCTCTGCACACCAAAAGGGCGTGAGCTTCATCTTGAATCTGATCATAAGGACAGCGATCACTAAAAAGAGCGTTCCGAGTATCCCAAGCCACTGTGTCCACCTTCAGTGTGTGTTCCCTAGGTCTGAAACGGCTATTATTCCTCATGAAATGTTGAGACAATTACAAATGCATGTGCAATGGTAAACGGGCGGGGGCACGCACATTGTGATCAAAAGGCACTGAAAAAAGAGACTGATAAGTTGCCGGTTTTCTATAAGTGTCCCGCGGTTTAACTCCCTCGACATCTCTCCACACTGCCCGCAACCTGTGCCTGGGGTCATCAGTGAACTCTTGAATAGGAATAGGAACAGGATACCAATACCCAGAAGGATGGTATGTAACGAGACAGCTTTCCCACGTACATTCTTGCATAAATCTGCATGCTGCCGCTGTGCCGTCTCCAACTGTTGCCCAGGCCTAGTATCCTCTATCAAGGAAAAGAAGAAAGAAAAGAAGAAAGCAAAAAAGAAAGTCCACCTAGGAAAAAAGAAAAAAAACGTAGTGAGAACACTCCCTACATCGATTAAGGTGTAACAGAAAAAAAAACTCCTTACATAGATAAAGGAAAAGGAGACACGTTGGCTTAAAGAGTTGCGAGTCTCCCTCGCCAGAGGGTAAGAGGCCCACTTCCCGGGGAAGTGGGTCTGGTGGGTCTCTGGCAGCACAAGCACTGGGTTATAGTGTGTGTTCTTATTTTCAATGGCACATCTGGTTAAGACGAGTTTGTGCGAATATTACACAGAGTGGGCATGGAGCTTTTGTCCATGATTGGTTGACCTTTGTGGGTCAATCACTAGATTTTAAAAGTGATCCAGGTTATGGGCAATATAGATACACACATACACACACACACAGGAGGATTGTGTGGAGAGTGATCTCGGCACCTTAAAGTTGTTTGCACAGTTCATGGTGTAGTTGCTGTGAGGCCAATATTTCTAGCAGACTCTCCCTAATGGTACTGGCTCCCCTGCCCGGCACCAAAGCCGCCCTGATGCTCTCTTTGTGCGCCCTATTTTAGGCAGGCAAGCTCACCTTGATCCTTCCAAGATCCCTCCTCAGGACAGGGACGTCCACCTTGTTGAACTGAAATTCTGCCCTGACACGAATCCTTTCATCACTCTTGAACTTGCAGTAATTCGACATTTTCACACCATAACTAGACTTAAAAACCGCAGCTCAAGGAATCCAAACAGGAATAACAAAGTAAATAAAAGAAAAAAGAAAGACTACGCAAGCCAGGTCCAGCTGCGTGCATTAAGGAAAGGTTTCCTAACTAGCAAGCTAGCTAGGGCCTCACCAAGGAGGTTCACTGGCCCAGTCTAAACCAAGCTATAACAAAGTGACTCTACACATCATCTTAATTGGGGTTGCTGGCACCATTTACAATGAGTATACAAGCACACCCCTTATGAATCTGGGCCTTACCAAACAAGAAGCTAAATCACTAACATCCAAGCCGGGTGCTTCCAATAACCCTCCAGATCCCCATAGAGTCTTCTTTTTGTAGCTTCGTGGTGGAGGGGACTCACGGCTCTTCTGAGCCAATGTGTCTCCTTTTCCTTAATTGATGTAGGGAGAGTTTCCTCTGCCTACGTAGTTTTTCTTTTCTTTTCTTTCCAAGCTTAGGGACCATGCCATTCAAAGATTAACCACTATCATTAACACTAGACACGCTCTTTGCTTTCACGGGGGCTTCTGGGGGGGGGGTTCCTGGGCGCGCGGCGGTGGAGGACGAGAGAAGGAGAGTCAGGGCGACCAGGAGCATGGCGAGCAACCCTCCAGATCCCCATATCTTTTTCTGGCTCTCTCCTAGGCTAGCTGTGTCTAGTGTAGGTTTAGAGGGCCTTCTGGTGAGGCCTCTGGCTTTCCAGTTAGGGGACCTTCCCTTAATGCACGCGGCCTTTGGCCTGCGTAGACTTTTCTTTTCTTTTTCTTTTTCAGAATCTTTGTTAAAGGTGCCAGTACAAATCTCTTGGAGCAGGCCTTGGACATAGGCGGCGCAGGTCGTTTTGTTTTACAGGACCTACAGGTCTCTGAACACTTAAACAAGAGACCCCTCCTGAGTACATTATTCCTCGTGGTTTCTCTGACAAACAAAGACTCACTCTTAGTCGCCCTGATGCAATACTACTTGTTCCATCAAAGTAAAAGCAAAATTGACGTTGGGCAACAGCCAGCATGCATTAAGGACAGACCCAACAGTCAACGTTGACACTGACAGTGAGTCCCACCAACTAGAAGCACAACTAGGAGCAACCAAACTAGTGCAGAATTGACGGGTTGTCGGCAATCCTTCCAGGCTTGTGTCTTGCCCTCCTGTCAGTAGCTCATCTAGTAGCCTTCCCCCGCCAAACCCCCATTGCTTGGATTAAAAGAAAGAAAAGAAAAACTACGTAGGCAGAGGAAACTCTCCTACATCAATTAAGGAAAAGGAGACACATTGGCTTAGAAGAGCCGTGAGCCTCCTCCACCACAAAGCTACAAAGAAGAAAAGCTAATGTGGATCTGGAGGATTACTGGAAGCACCCGGCTCCAGAACCTGGCTGTGAGAAGCATTACTATTTTCCATAGCACGTCGTAACAAGCTTATGGGCATACTGAACCGAATGGGCATGGAGTTTTTGAGCAAGTTTACGGGCCCGTTGATGGTCCATTCCAAGTTGTTTACGTTGGTTCAAGGTATGATCAGTGTAGCAGGTCCCACCAACACCCAGAAGGATAGTGTGGAGAGTCACAACTTTAGCACGAATAAGTTTCCTGAGGTCTGTATAAATCAGATGGCAGATCAAGGGGACGTCCTTAACATCACATCTACTCTCATTAGCAACTCACAAACCAATATTTGTATCTACAAAGTAAAATCTCATGCTGACATTGCAGGAAACGAATGTGCAGATGCTATTGCAAACTATTAGACAAGCCAAAAGAACATGGCCAATATTGGGATCCCTGGCGCAGGACCCAGCGGAAATCCATTTCCTCATATCTTTTGGTTAGTCAAGGAGGAAGAAAAAGAACATACCGCCAGCACATCCACAGCTCCTGCATCCATCCCCAAAATCACCTACCTCCCCAATCATCAAAACACTTTCAAATCTCACTTGCATTCAAAACACAGATTTGGAAGTGCCAACTCCAGAACAGGCTACTACACCTACTATCAGAGCTCATCACCTCATGTTGAGAAGAAAATCAGCAATGCCTTTAGAAACATGCCCTGTATATCCTCACCTATGAAGTACACTTTGACGCCAATTTCATAGAGATTCTTCAATGTCATAGAGATTTTTGACTCTTGGAGGCGGCACGGCGGCAGCATGCAGGCCTCTGTAAGAAAAGAAGAAAAGAAAAGAAAAACTACGTAGGCAGTGAAACACTCCCCACGTCAAATAAGGAAAGGGGGCCACATTGGTGCACAGACTGTATGACCTCCCCACCACGAAGTTCAGACTGCCTCTGTATATCTTATTTGTGCAAAAGCTGGGATTCTTCATACCACTCTCCTGGGTGTTGGTGGGACCTGCTACACTGAGCACACCCTTAACCAGTTTGAACAGCTGGGACTTGACCACCAACGTGCCATGAAACTTGCTCGCTTACTGCATGCCCATTCTGTCATGTATGCCAGCAAGCTTGTTACCACTAGGCATGCTGTTTAAAACAATGATACTTCTCACAGCCAGTTCTGGAGCCAAGTGCTTCCATTAACCCTCCAGATCCCCATGAGCACTTTCTCTTTTGTAGCTTTGTGGTGGAGGGGACTCACGGTTCTTCTGAGTCAATGTGTCTCCTTTTCCTTAATTGATGTAGGGAGAGCTTCCTCGCCTGCATAGTTTTTCTTTTCTTTCTTTTTGACTGTGTCAATGGCATCAGTAGGGAAGCCCAAGTCAAACTGAGGTGCAACAGACAGAGAGGAGGGGGGGAGGGGACGCGAGTCAGACTTGTCAGTCATGCAAGGTGAAACCAAACACATTTTGGAAACAATCTCTGACTTGTTGCTGCAAAGAGGGCTATACCCTGGTAAAAGAAAACAGTCCAAAAGAGCTCTCCATCAAGAGCCCATGAAACAGAATCAGATTAAAAAATATATTCTTAAAACCAGGAAGCTTCTTTTCGTGTGTCGAAATGAACTCGGCTCAAGCAAAACACCGACCCATATTTTCTCGCAAGAACGCGAGCATTTTTTTGAAAACTAAATTCGAAAACGTTTTCCGGGCATTCTAGTCCTGTACAAGTCAGATCATCAAAATGATCCCTTTGAATCCGTGTGAATCAACACTTTCCCCGCGCCCAGGCATGAAAGATGAAATCATATTCAGATGCTGCTGATCATCCAGAGCTGGTGCATGAGTAATAATTTTTTCTGCCTACTTTGTGCCCTCAGAAGAAGAAACAGCAGCAAAAAACGGTGTTGAGGCTGTAATCCAGGTGCGCGCATGTGCGCATGACTAGAAGCATTGGGTTCCCTTCCCCCTTCATCTGCACACAGACATAGACTTATATGCAAATACCTGTGCTCTCCTATGTACAGGCAGGAGCATGAGAAGCATTGGATTTCCTTCCTGATTTGTCTGCGCACAGAAATTTGTGATGGAGGAATGGGCAAAAACCTGTGCTCCCCCATGTACATGCAGGAACATGAGAGGCTGCGCTCGCTCTTCAGTTCCTACCGCCGGTTGATTGCATCAGATGGGCAAAGGGACATCAAGCTGGCAGTGTTCAAGTGAGAGGATGCTCTCGACGAAAATTCCCAGGTCTAGTAAGGGCTTGGCTGCACAGACCTCACCTGCATTGCATGTCGCCATAACCCTTTTTGCAGGGACATTGTGTCAGCTTTGTCTCAGCATGCCTCTGCAGAGGTATGTGGCTCATACATTGCATTCACCTTGGATGCTCCTTTCTTGGCTGTTTGGTGTGCTGCTGGGTTTTCAGACACGCACTCCACCCTTTGCTGCCATCAACCACCCTTTGCTGCCATCAACCTCAGGAGCAAACGCTGTATCCTCTTGCACGTGACAAGATCCTGATTGGAAGAGATGGCGGAAAGTCCATGTTCCTCTTCAATGGGCTGCTGGTTGACAATCAGGTGGGTGAGTGGGCAAGGGAATGTAATGACTCTTCACAAAGAGGCATGATCAGCAAAGGAAAGGGAAAGATGAAGAAGACTCAATTGCGACGATCATTGCTGGCAAAGAACTTAAAATCTTGCACGAAGAAACTGTTTTTTTGCAACCGGGACACAGCAACCACAATGTCCTTGTGCTGTCCACACAGGCCACTGAGCGGCAGTGGCATTACCTGACTGTCTCCAGGCCCACTACAGATGAGGAGTGGAATCTGTTTGATAGGTAAGTTCACCACTGCGCCTTAGATCATCAATACAGAAAATGGAAAGAAGTCAGTTAGGCTGCCAGGTGTCCTTCCATTTCCAGAGCTTTGGTGAAGGTACATGGAGGAGGATGCTTTGTTTCCTGGCAGCTCACCAAGATGTCTCTTAACCTGACGCATGTATGCAATACGAGCCTCTCTTGGCCACCCGTTTATGCCTTCAGTGTATCCATCCTTCCATCTTATTGTCTTTGTATCTTTTATGGTATCTATCATACTTGAAGAAAAAAGGTGTCAATTCTGCAGCTGCTGGCCACAGTGAATGCAAACATCTTTTCAGTTAGGAAACAAGGCAGGGCACACGCTAAGGTGTGTGGCCATGCACCAGCTTCCATGTTTGTGACCCCCACAACACAAACCAAGCCCCCTCCAAAGCCAGCTGCATACGAGAGTGCACCCTGGGTTGTTTTGTGGAATGCAGTTGTCATTGTTTAATGTGGAGCTTTCCGTGTTAATGATTTTTATTTTTATTTTTTGCAACTTGCTTGAAGCTAGCAGAAGAGAGTTGCACTCATGACAAGTGGTTCAATCAGGTAAACTACAAGCAGCTTTTTGTTCAAAATTACTGTGTGTGTCATTCATGGAGAAACTTCCGTTGGGTTCACATGGATTTACGCTGTTACACCTACAACCCAAATCTCTGGCTGATCGGCTACTGGTCAGAGATGCCCAAACAGCATCAGCAATTTTGTTAAAATCAAGTAATTAAGGCAAGAGTTTTTACAGATTGTGTTTGTGCCTAGCAATGAAAACTATTAGTGGCATGAGCAAGGATGGAATCCAGCCAACATGATAATGATCCAGGAGAGCTGATGAGAGCATGCTTCGGTAAGTGCAAGTTTTCTGTTGCATTATTCTTGGAGTGTTCTTCACCAACTGGGCCTCTCTGAGGTGGGTTCTGCTGGTAAAATGCTGATTCCATGGAACCTCGTGCTCCAAGGCTCAGTGTGAGATGCACGATGCAG
The DNA here is from genome assembly GCA_914767535.2 of Dunaliella primolecta. Classification (NCBI taxonomy): domain Eukaryota; kingdom Viridiplantae; phylum Chlorophyta; class Chlorophyceae; order Chlamydomonadales; family Dunaliellaceae; genus Dunaliella; species Dunaliella primolecta. The sequence goes on along the minus strand of OU611754.1, from coordinate 10,836,172 downwards.
GTGACAAGGGTAGAGAAGGTGTGACAAGTTGGCTTGCACAGAATAGAATTTTAAGTGTGATCTTGTAGTCTTTATGAAATATCCATGCTTTATAAGGATGCTTGAGTGACTGCTGATCAGAGCTGGCAGGTCGTGCATGCAGCAGTTAGGCTGCAGTCTTTACATCATTTCACTTTTCAAGTAGTCTTAACCATTATTGTTAGTTATCTGGTGTGGAGACGGATTGTGATCGTGCGTTACTTCCTTGCCTTATGCGGATTGAAGATACACTTTTAACCTTACTAAGGGCTTAGGACTCCTAAGCTGTGTTGCTTGAATCGTTTCCAAAAGGCACGAATTTTACTCTACCTTTGATGGTCCTGAAAAGTATGGCGTCGCAAGTGATCAAGTCTGGGGTGTATGAGATGACCGCAAAAGCATGAGCAAGGCAGGAATAAAGACCGTGTGGGTAACCTTGAATCAAGTGGAGGCGTGGAAAGTCTCCAGAGTTTAAGCTTTGTCCCAGTGGATCTGGAAACTTGCTGTCTTGTTTTGCTCATGCAGGCAGGTTGACCTCGCGGCAACAATGGAAGAGATGCACATGGGCAAGGAAGAGGAGGAGGTGGGCTGGCCAGAAAGATCTGAGTTGGATTGAAAGAAGTGCACCGTAGCACTTCTCTGCAGTTACTACTCCTTCTCAAGAAAAGGCAGTGCATTTACAACTGCACCCAAATCGCTCATCTGCTTTTAACTGGCAGGTGCTTAGCCACTTAAGAGAGATACTATCTGACCAAGAGAAGGAGCATCTGTGGATCAAATGGACTGAGGCATTGCGCATCGCTCCCCCTCTTCAGCCGCATCCTGCAATCCCGTCCACTCCTGTGCTTGCAAGTGTCTTGCACCCCCTTGCAGGTAAGGAAATGAACCAAGAGTACATCAAAATTATTACATTAACAGTGCTGAACATCAGGGCGTGGCCATGAGTCCATGCAGCTCTTGGTCTGCAACAAATCACACCGCTTCTGTTTCTTTCTTCATCAGATCAGGGTGTCCGCACTGTCAAATGCACATACACAGAAGTAGAAACAGAAGCATGTCAATAACCAAGATAATTTTTCACAGGCACACTGTGTAGATCCGTTGACACCCAGTGCTCACAATTTGGCTTGGATGCCCGGATATATTATGAGATAGGGGGACTATATGTTCAGCCAAAGGAATGACCAGCCAGACTGTCTCTCTTCAACACCCCTTTGCTGACAGTTCAAGTGGTGCCCCTGTATCACATATTCGTATGACATACATTCAAATTGCCAGGTATTGGTGACCGCGCAAGTGAGGCTGTGGGGGGGCTCCTCCAGCGCCTCCACATCACTGGATCACACCCTGCTGGGCCAGCAGTGTTTCCACCGGAAGATGATCCTCACCTTAAGGCCAAGGCTATGGAGAAGGAGGAGGAGGAGAATAGGGCTACCGTGCAAAAAGATGCCATGTCGCCAGGAGAGCTTTTGCAAGGATAGATTTGAAGAGGCAGGTCAAGGCGTTGGAAGCTAGTTGCAATTAGTTCATAGACTGTTGATTCAGTAGTATCGCTTTTGAGAGGAAACTCTTGTGCGTAATCATTGGGTCCCAATCTTCATGAAAAGTGGAATGGAAGTTGTGAAGGCTCGAAAGCCCTTTGTTGAGATCCTAGCTAGCATGCACAAGGGAATTTTTCTGCAATGCATACAGCCAGTTTAGATCTGCAGTTAGTTAATCCTTTCTTTTTTTCTTACACAAACAGTTTCTGAAAAATGTGCTCAAAACAGCATTGAAGTTCCATTGCTGCGATATGGCATCAAGCAAAGTTGCAATGAAACATCGGTTTGCTGCCATTTTGGGGGCTTTCTTTACTGCCGACACAGGCTGATGCTCTGAAGCTGGTGTGATAAAGGAGTATACAGGTCCACCCAGGTCAACCAAGTAAAATAAAATAGGCAATAGTAATGGAGTGAGGAACTTAAAATGTAAGTTAAGTTTTTTAGAATTTTTCATATTAAGACTTACACGGGGGGACCTTCAGCTAGAGTGTTCGGCTGATTGGCCTGTGACTGGTCCTCCCCAGTCAACATAATGTCCATACGCTCAGAAATAAACAAACAAAGCTTGTTGTTGTGTTGCAAGAGGAAATCATGCACAGCCTGGACATTAACTTGTTAATAAGGTTGCTCCATCAAAGAATCACCAGAGAACTTTTTTTCCTCTGGTGCTTGAAGCAGTTGAACAGGTCAGCGTACTTTCTTCTCAAAGCACAAACATCTGTGTCTCTGCATATCATGAGCGCATGAACATCACCTGAATCTCATCACGAGCTACTTAAAATGTTCGTAAAGGAAAATATGAGTGCTTACAAGCAGCAGTTGGGAGCTTCCTTTACTTAAAATGTAAGTGAAAGGAAGATCCGAGTGCTTACAAGCAGCAATTGGGAGCAGTATGCCGGCCCTTGGCTATTGACTTGTTTACAGAACAGGTTAGGTTACATCGTTGCAGTTGCAAGGAGAAGGGGAAGCCAATAATCTGGCCCTTTACATTTACAAAAAAGAAAATCCACAGCTGCAAAAGCACTGTTAGCGTTTGAATGCTGGCTTGTGTATGCAAAAATGAAAGCATCGGACGACCCTAAGAAAATAGAAAAGGGAACAACCAGGTAGGCAGTGAGAACACTCCCTGCATTAATTATGGTAATAGGAGGCACATATCCTGGCACGTCCAGTTGAGGTAAATGTGTGCGCATTATGCACAGAGTGGACATGGAACTTTCGTGCAAGCTTGGCATATTATTGCGGGTCAATCCTTGGTTTTATCAACCGATCCAGGGTATGAGCAGTATAGATAGCCCCACCAACATCCAAGAGGATTGTGTGGGGAGAAATACCGGCATCTTGGAGCCTCCCCCTGCTGAGACCCTAGTGATAGGACATTTATAAAGGAGTAAAACTTTGAAAGGATATGAAGGGCAAGTCAGCAGGCGGACTTTTGGGATAAAATCCCATGTTACAAGAATCGCTTGTAACTCCATTGGTGACCTTTCCTTAATGCACGCATCCAGACTTGGCAAGCGTCGTCTTCCTTTCTGTCTTTCTCATAAAGTAGAGTGCCTGCCGGCATGCAATTGAGGCTAGTTCTTGATCCTGCAATCTAATTCCCAAGTCTGACGCTTGTGGTTGGTACTCAATTGTAAGACAGCAACGAGCATGAGGTCCTGTGAGCCCAAATGGTCCTACCTGCCTATAAGCCAGGACAAATACCACTTGTCCAATAACTTCTTGAACTTGAAGGAAGCCTTCGCTATTATAGGTTATGATAACTTTCACTCACGGCTCTTTTGAGCCAATGTGTAATGTAGGGATAGTTTCCTCTGCCTACGTAGTTTTTCTTTCCTTTGCTTTTCTTTCTTTCAAAGAAGTTCATGGTGCTTGCTGAATTGAAATAGTTTCTTTCGTCTTTGCATGCTTCCTTCTCAAACGTTTCTGGCTTTTTCCTAGGCTAGCTGTGTCTAGTTGAGGTTTGAGGGTTCTTTGGTGAGACAGTTAATAGCCTGCTTGTTAGGTAACCTTTCCTCAATGCACGCAGCCTTGTCTTGACTGGCATAAGCTTCTCTTTCCTTTTCCTTTTGAACCCCCCCCCCCCCTCAAAACCTTCTGGTAGATATCTGAAAGAATATAGTGTTTTCCCAGGTGACAGGTTTCAAAGAGATAAGAGAAAAGAAGAAAAGCAACGCGACTAGCCAATGGCCAGAAAAAAATCTGAAAGGATCGAAACGCCCACCAGTATCCCTAAGTCCCACCTTTTGAGTCAAAAACCGGGACCTCACATGCTATCTGGGCTAGGATCATCTTTTCAGCCTAAAATCCGGGAACTCCCCAGACAGCGGGGTCATTGACATCCCTCACACTTTGGAGCCTCTTAAAGAGCTTGGTCTTGATACACATACAACCATCAAGCTTGCTCTGAAGCTTCATGCTCATTCTGCCCAGTACGCTTATAAACGTGTTATCACCAGGAGCGCTTTTGAGAAGACTTCTTTCAACTCTCATCACCAAGGTCAGGCATGGGCTACTGCTAGTAAACCTCCTGATCCCCATTGATTTTTCTTTCTCTTGGTGGAGGGGATACATGGTGCCTTGGCCCTAGGTATCCTCTCTTCCTTAATTGATGTGGGGGGTGTTTTAACTGCCTGCGTAGTTTTTCTCTCCTTTTCTCCCAGAGCTGTCAAAGCAGGTTACAGACATCATATAGAAATATAACCCGACCTTCATAGTGTTCCAAGCCAAAACTTCTGGCTAAAAAGAAATTAAAGCAAACTGCATAGCAATCTTCATTTAAAGTCGCCAGGCTTCAGGTGTCCCTGGGTAGAAAAAGGAAAAAACCACATATTCAGTAAAAACACTCCCTACATAAATTAAAGAAAAGGAGACGCATTGGCTCAAAGAACTGTGAGCCTCCCTAACCAGAGGATAAGAGAGAAGCTAGTGTGGGTCTGGTGGGTCCCTGGCAGCACGCGGCCCCAGGGCACCAGAATTGTAATGAGTGTTTTTATTCTCAATGGAAAAGAAAAAGAAAAAGCTACGTAGGCAGAGAAACTCTCCCTACATCGATCAAGGAAAGAGAGACACATTGGCTCAAAGAGCCGTGAGTCTCCCTCACCGGAAGATGAGAGGGAAATTATTGTGGATCAGGTGGGTTTCCGGCAGCATGCTGCTCTAGGGCACCAGTGTTGTGATTAGTGTTTTAATTTTCAATGGCACGTCTGGTAGAGGTAAGTTTGTGTGCATTTATGCATTGCACAGAATGGGCATGGAGCTTTTGTACAAGCTTGGCAGATCTTTGCGGGTAGACCCGCATCTGGATGATAGGGATCCCGAGTTTCGAAACCAATCCAGGGTATGGGCAGTGTGAATAGTCCCGCCCACACCCAGGCGGATTGTATGGAGAGTGACCTCAGCAGAAGCTGTTTGGACAGTTCACTGCGGTGTCACTGTGAGGCTTATAGCTAAGCACCAGGCCTTGTATCTTTGCAGTGTTTGGTTTTATCAAGTGGAAAAAGAAAGGAAAAGGAAAGCCTACTCCAGCCGAAAGGCCACGTGCATTAAGGAAAGGTTCCCGAACTAGCAAGCTAGTAACGTTCTCACCAAAGGGCCCTCAAACCTAAACTAGATTCAGCTAGCCTAGGAGAAAGCCAGAAATAAAGCCATCAAGTGGATATGGCGGTTTTGAATGTTCAATTCATGGAGAGCCAGAACCAGAGCTATCAAACCAGAAACACAGCTATCAAGTGGATATGGCGGCTTTGGATGTTCAATTCATAGAGTTGCCTGGCTGGAATTATGCTGCTTCTTACTTCTTTGATACCTAAAAAAAGAATAAAATAGAAGTCTACGCAGGCCTGAGGCCGCGTGCATTAAGGGAAGGTTCCCTAAGTAGCAGGCTAGCAGGGGCCTCACTGAAAGGCCCTCAAACCTACTAGGCCCTCAAACCTACTAGGCCCTCAAACCTGACTACACTAGACACAGCTAGCCTAGGTGAGAGCCAAAAACAGAGCTTATGGGGATCTGGAGAGTTGCCCGCCATGCTCCTGAATGCCCAGACTCTCCTTCTCCCACTCTCCACCGCCGCGTGCCCAGCAAACTCCCCTCCAGAAGCCCCTTGGAAATGAAGAGCATGTCTGGCGTTGATAATGGTTGTCAATTTTTGGATAGCATGGTAATTAAGCTTGAATGCTAGTGATTTAGCTTTTTGTTTGGTTAGGCCCAGATTGACAAGAGGTTTGATCGTTTACTCATTACAAATGGTGTGCCACACCAATTAAGATGATGTGCAGAGTCACCTTGTTGTTCCTTTTTGGATTTCTTGAGCTGCGGGTTTTAAGTCTGGTTTTTGTGTGAGCATGTTGAGTTGCTGCAGTTTCCGAAGTGATGGAGGATGCTTGTGAGCAACTACACAGAGAGTATAGAGCTGTTCTGCAGCGTGCTAAGCGACGATATACCAGCACTCAAGCTGTAGATTTCATGCGCAAGCTATTCCAAAAAGATCCGGCTGTACACAAACTTTTGAAGAAGCCTGTGAGCTCCCATACCACTCCTATTTCTGAGCAGGCCTGGCAGGATCATATCAACAACCTATTCAACCATCCTTCTCCTTCCAACAATGACACTCATGGCTTGCATGATGAAGCATTAGGGGGCACAGGCCCGCACCCTTTCAATCTGCCTGGGGAAGCTGAGCTAACCTCCCTTGTCTCTAAGCACATTTCCAACATGAGCAGTTCCTCTTCACCTGGCTTGGACACAGTCCTACCTCCTTTCATAAAACATGCATGCTTGTCCCTAGGCGTCATGGCAGAGGTCTTGAACATCACAATGTGCTGGCTCCATACATTTCACAACTCTTCACGCTTATGCTCAAAACTGCTCGCATCCCCTCATCCTGGAAAGCTGCCAAACTTGCTCCAATATTCAAAAAGGGCGCTGTGACACATCCTTCAAACTATTGAATGCTTGCAGTCAGTAACACACTATACCGCCTGTACACAAATGTCCTCCGCTCCATGGTTCAAGACTGGTGTGCAAAATGCAACATTATTCCTGACAGTCAATTTGGCTTTTTTTCCAGGCCACAACACCTTACAGCCAATTTTATCTTGAGGCACCTAAAGCATGCAGCTTAGATATTTCAACCTCAAGGCTCCCCACGTTTATATGCCACCTTTACCGATTTCAAACAGGCATACGACTCAATACCCAGAGACAGATTGTGGGAACACTTGCACAAATGCCAGATGCCCAGCCAGCTTATCTCCATCATTAAGACCTCTACCGAGACGACAAATACATCCTTATTGACGGAGATAAACGGGCGAGTGTCCAGCCAACGCACGGGGTTGAACAAGGGTGCTCACTGTCACTACTCCTAATATCAATCTACGTTAATGACATTGGCTGCATCACAAATGGGGAAACAGGCGCGGTGACAGGCTTACCAAATTTTCATGTTTTTCGTATGCTTTATGCAGATGACCTCGCTTTGACTGCAAACAACCACACCCACATACAAGCCATTTTAAACAAGTTGCAGGGTTATGCAACCAGAAAATGCCTGACGGTCAACACAAAAAAGTCTGAGGTCGTCTGCTTCAATTCCAGAGCTGACAAACTTCCCCAACTGTTGTATGATGGTGAAAACCTGCCCTACACTGATTCTTTTAAATATCTGGGTATGGTCTGTGACAAACGTCTCAACCTTTCCACTGCTGCTGAGGCTGCTCTGAAACCATGCATGGCGGGGACTTATCGTGTCAAAACCTTTGCTCACGACCACAACCTTACAAATTGGCTGCATGCGCTCATCTGGCTCTTGAAAATGTATGCTATCCCAGCAGGAATGTATGTTAGCCAGATATGGGCCACTCCTTACTTACGGCAGGGTGCAGAAATGGACAACCTGTTGCAGAAGTGGATCCTGAACGTTTTGCGAAATCTTCTTGGAGTGAAATCCACAACACCATCTTGGAGCATTTTACGAGAATGTGGCATTGAACCTTTTCAGTTCAATTGGTTTCGTGCCACTATGCGCTTCTAAAACTCGCTTACTAAATGCAACAGTCTCCTTAAAGGTTCTCCATGCTGACATCAGCCTTAGCTCTATGACTGACTCTTGTTGGACTTCCCACCTCTTACCTGCGCTGGATGGTTTGGCTCACTCAGATCTGATGAAACGTCAAATTATGGCTTGTGACCCTGTGAACCTCAGTCAATTTGTGGTGGACCTGAGATCTAGACACCTGGGCTATTGGAACCAATTCACAGCCCCCGATCCAAGAGTAAGCAACAGCAAGCGGCTGACTTACCATCAATGGTGCGCTCTCCCTGTTAGAAATGCACATGCCATTCACCCCCCTTATACAATGCCTAAATACATGTACTTGGATCTTCCCCATCATGTCCTTCGCAACACTGCCAGATTCAGGCTGCGGGTACACGCTCTCCGAGTTGAACGGGCTACTTGGTCCAATAGTACTTCTCCGGTCTGTGATATCTGTGATCCTGATGACATACAAGATGAAAAACATGTGTTGTTCAGATGTTCCAATCCCCAAGTCTGCTCTCTCCGTCAAAAGTGTGCCTCACTGTTTGAGCACGACTTCTCTTTCCTTCACCTCCACGTTTCCCACAGGGTGCCCTGTCTAGGCACCTTCACCATGTGAATTCCCAGGATATCAATATTTTTCTGATCCAGGATAACGACAAACTTCCTTTTTTTCTTCATGACCTCATGTGTATTTATCAACAGGCTAGCAGTCAAACGTCTTGACTGAGGCCTTTTTCCCTTGTAACCCTTGAACCATTCTGCTGGCAATGTTGTGACGCTCAGCTTCCATGTTACGGATGGCGGGGCATTGGCAGTCTGAGAGAAAGTGGAGAGCGCTATCCATCTGATGACATTGTGGGAGATGGCATTTAAGGCTCGTGGATCCCTTGAAGCGGACCACATATTCTTGGTTATAGAGGGTGCCTGTGCGGTATTGGAAGATTATGCGCTTCATTTGGGTTGAGATACAGGGAATGTTTTAGAAGGCATTGCAAATGCCCTCATTTGCATGAGGTAGCAAGTTTTGGTAATAAGTGTAATAGCCTGTCTTGCGATCTGCATACCCAAGCCTGTGTTTATCATGCATATGGGATTTTAGAGCATCCTTAAGGTCTGGAAAGTATATCAATTTGGGAATGAGGGAGGAAGATCCAGGTGTACTCGGTCTTGCCACTTCTCGGGCCAGCCAAGCAATACTGTAGAAGGGTTTGCCGCCTGGGCCAGCACTAGGCTTACAAGGGTTAAAAGGGAAGAAGGCCTCAGCACTAGGCTTCCCGGTATCGGTCAGGTTGTTATCTTTGAGGCTAGCCTGGTATTTGGCATTTCTATCTGCGTATTGGTTCTCAGCTATTCCAGCGTGAGATTTGACCTTATAGAAAAAGATGTGACCTTGAGAAGTACGGGCGAGGTTTTGAGATTGTTTTGAAAACTTCTCCTTGTACATGAAGCCCGTTGAAAGTTCAACTACCAAGTTGGAGGGTCTTTTTCCCTGCACCCCTGAAAGTTGGAAAGTACAGGCTAGCAGTCAGTCCATTTGACTAAGCCCTCGTGCTTCAATAAGCTATTGCCTGGTAACTCTGAATCCAAAATTTGGCAAGAAAATCACATAATTGTTAGTGTAACAGTTACTGAAATGTTGAGTGCTTTTGACATCGCCCTATATCGACAGCAATCCCAAAATGAGGTCTATCCTGTCTCAAGTTCACAGTAGATTGCTTTCCAACTAGCACCGGTGGCAGGCCTGCATGTTGCAGCCCACCTCCTTATAAAATATTGGTCTCACACTTACAGGTACTGAAGCAAGACAGGCAAAACCAAGATTCAGGCACATCGGCAAAGCTCATGGCAGGCGCCTTGCCCCAGAAAGAAGGCAGGCACAGCTGTTTTACGCTATAAATGGTAAATAGAACAAGGGGGATTCCGTGATGCAAACCTTGAGCAAGGAGACAAAATCAAGGGCCTACATAACGGAGACAAAAACGAATATTATGTGCTAAGAGTACAAAAAAGTTGTTGAAATCTTTCGCTCGGACAAAAATGTCAAGGTTCCTATAGCAATAAGCCAAGGCATCTGGTACTGTTGCCAATCAAGCGAATCATGCTGCTGTTCTTTGTTGCGTCTCATCTACCACCTTCTTCACCCGGTTGCTGATGAGCTGAGCCATGAGAGGGTCAATACCTGAGAGTAAACAAGCAATTAGGAAGATGACCGGGGAGTTTGCAGTGTGAAAACAAGTGAGGTAGGTGTTGTGTGCAGTTACGTTGTATTATATACGTAATAATACATTTCAAATTTCAAAATTTCATCCGGAAATGGGTGGGGTATGGGTATTGCATCCAGAAATGATTGGTGTCGCCCTCCCGAAGTCCCAGCAAAAAAACATGAACGGAGAAGGTGATTTATTTAAAGTGCAGTGTGCAGCACATTAGCTACTTTGTTCAAGCTGCTGTACAATATGCATTCTGCTAGCACTGAAGCTGCCCACGACTTTTCTCAAAACAGAGTGCCTTCAAAGGTTCAACTGAAAATGCACATGTAAACAGCTAGGCAGGAATCCAGCGGCAACCTATCCTTTTTCCTCTCCTGGTTGTCCTCCTTGTTGGCCATGACAAAGGCCATTTTCTCTGCCTGATCCTTACGTAGCTAATTTTCAGCTTCCTAAAGGGGGCTTGGAGAGAATGATGAAGCAAGTCCAGAGGGTCCTAACTTGGCCAGGGGGGGGGAGGGGGCTTTCACAGGAAACTTTTACAAACCTCCCTGCCACCACTCTTCCCAAATTTTTGATCCAGTCCTGTTCTGTGCTTACAGAAGCACAATTCCACAAAAAGTTTTTGGAAAGAACTGGCCCAGTGTGTTTGCCAAGACGCTCAAGGGAAAGGAGGCTACATGGTGACAAGTGATTGAAGACTAGCAAGCAACACTGAGAAATTGGCGAAGCCAGTTCTTCCGGACACAGAGTTGAAATGCAGTGCCTGGAGCAACGCTAGGACGTTCCTGCAACAGAGCATGCGTTTTAGAAGCATGCACATGAATGGCTGAGTGCGCGCCATGTAAGATGCTCCTGCCATAGAACATTGCTTACTTGTTTCCCATAGAAAATCAAGAGCAAACCATGCACCTGAGGCTCCCTTAAACACACACCAGGGCAGGGGTGCAGGTCCTGCTCCTCATCGCATCAGCAAACTTTCGTGCCTTTACCTCTTTATCCACGGAGCAATTCTCACCATTGATAGAACATTAATGATATATCCCAACAGAATTGGAAATATGCAAATCTGTCGGCTCATCGGCAAGCTGGTCTGCAGGTGGACTGCGAAGTCCCAGGAGCAGGCCACCCCCCGGCCCCGGACCCAGCAAGGGCATCTACAAAAGTATGCTGATGAAGTTTGTGTTGACTGACCTATTCCCGGGCCTGAGGTGGCCTGGCTGGGAAAGTCAAAACCAAAACTTTGTGGACTTCTTGCTCCCAAACTTTGTCCGCTTTACCCCAGGTCACTAAAACTCGACAACCCCGGTCATGGATTTTGCTTGGTACGCATGCCAAGTTTCAGGGCGGATGATAGGCTGGCTAACCCAGGCCAAGAACTGCCTGCAAAAGTCCCAGAGCTGGACAGCTCCCCCCCCCTAACAAGCTTTTTTCGTTTGTTTCTGAGCTTATGGACGTTGTGTTGGCTGGCGAGGACCAGTCACAGGCCGATCAGCCGAACAGTCTGGCTGAAGGTCCCCCTGTGTAAATCTAAATCTAAATCTAAATCCCCCCCCCCCAACGGGTGTTTTTGAAATGCTCATCACACATGTTCACCACAACCGGGGACACTTGAGTTAGGGTGCAAAATGTAGCAATACAGGCACTAGGGCCTTACAGTCCCCAGTTGGGGGGAACCTGCCTTATCAGCCGCGGCGTGAGCCCTACTTTATGACTCTTTTGATTACCAAGCCTCCATTCCAGACTGCCCACTGCACCACATTGGGTAATTCTAACTGACTTAAAAGTCTTTCAACCAAAAGAATAGCATTGCAAAAAAATGAAGAAAAGACCCAGTCGCTGGTGAAATACAGAATTTCAGCCATATACCTTGGGAGGAAACCCAGCACAAGGAGTGCCAAAAAGGTCAATTTTAAACTACATTCTTTCCTTTTGTTGAATACCTTTGCAGCACTAATGTATTGCGAGACTGTTTCATCGCAAGGTCTCAAAATAATTTCATTAATTTCTTGCAAACATTAAGGGATTGCAAGGTCCGCCAAAACAAACTTGAAATTTGCAAACGTCTGCGTTTTTGCGTCTCATAGTGTTAGTCATACACTGGCTTCTGATCTCTGCCCATCCCCTTCCTTCATCTGAGGAGTCCATCGCCCCTCCCCCAGCCCCCCTGCCCCTCCTGCCTCCCTCCTGCCCCCCCTGCCTCCCTATTGTCCCTGCCCATGCCCTTCCTCCCTCGCCTTGAACTACAATTGCTGCTTCCTGTTGTGTGATGCAAACGCATGCTGGCACCCTCCTCCCTGCTGGAAGGAAGCTTGAACGGGGAGCAGCTTAACCCAAATTATCACCTTGGGGGTAGATGGTGCCCGGACCAAAGGCAGGAGTTTGGGCCCTCCACAGGCGGGGCAGGGTGGGGGAGGAGGCGCAGCAGCTTCCTGGGGGATCATTGCCCACCTTGTGCTTCCGCTTGGTACAGCCCATGACGAAAAGAGTAATCTACCCGTTAGCAGCATGTGGGGCCTGATTAATTGCTTAATACAAACTGACACTCTTTGCGAGGCCTTGATAAAAGCAATTTCAAACGCACTCCATATTGCAAGGAATTCCAATAATCGTTTGATTTTGATTGCAATACCGCAAGTGCTGCTACGATATGCAGGATGTCAGCATAGTATATGGGAGTTACAAACACAAAAGTTTGGGAGTGAAAAGTGGTCCCAGGTGGAGCTATAGGCCATTTTTGGGTGATCTGAGGCCAGGAAAGTGATCTGAGGTCCTCCGACTTTCATCATTTTTTGGTGATTGTAATATTGCATTACAGATGAATAGCAAACGTGTTTCCAGTGGGCGATTCTGGAAAAAGAAGAATTGATTTTCCGGGATGACCCTGAAATTTTGCTCTTCCAGTATTTCTATTCTGGAATTGGCTGTGAATTTTAAGTCCAGGAAATTCCCTCCTTGACACGTACACAAACACAAACACGCACCCAGGCACATGAACACGCAGCCATGCACGTGTGCGCACACACACATGCATACACTGTAACATTACAATTCCTGTCTCATTAACGATACAGGACTTCCCCTTGCTGGCGTCTGCCTGTTTCTCTCACACACACACATACAAACACACAACACACCCACATACATATATGCGCGCACGTAAACACACACGCACGCATGCGTTCATGCATGCATGCATGCACCCTTGCAAGCACGTTCATGGAGTTGGCTCATTGGAGGCTTTGTCTGCACCCTCCTCCAAGCCTACCCTGCCTCCAGGTATCACTCTTAATGATAAGGAGTAACTAGCCCTTCAAACAAGTACTTTTGAAAGAGCTCTTTAGAGGTCCTGAGTTTTCAGGGTTCGTTTCCTGAATTCCCCGGATTCACCTGAATTTTACTCTGAGGGGGGTGAAGTAAATTTCCTCAACCTGGAAACGTCAATTTCCCAGAATGACGTTTGAACTCCCGGATTGCCCATTGGAAACAATTTTCTACTTTCAGGGACGCCTTTTCCATTTTTTGGAACCACTGGAAATGCGGTCAGGTGATTGGCATAATTAGAATTGAGATAGAAAACCCGGAAAGAGCATATCCAGCAAAAATGGGCAGTTGTCCACCTCTGTCCAAAGTCCAAAAGACTTCTACAGCTCCAGCCACTGCATCCCACGCCCCCCTGACACAGCAGGCCTGCCAAATAGTCTTGTTTGGAGGGTAGCCTAAGCTTCAGGGAGGGAGGTGCCCTGGATGGGCCAGGGCAGCAGGTATGAAGGTAACCGGGAAACAGGCAAACTTAGGGGCTTGCGCTTCATGAATGGGGCTTTGCCAAAAAATGGTAGCTTTCAACCAACCCAGTCACGTCAATATGACCCTCAGGTATGTAACAGTGATATTGCTGACACTGCTGGAAATGGGGTTAACTTGTGGTCAGTGATATTGCTGACACAGTAACAGTGATATTGCTGACACCACTGGAAATAGGGTTAACTGGTGGTCTGGCTGGGATCGGGTAGACTTTAGAGACCGCTGTTCTCACTCAGTTAGCACTTCTTAGGAGGATTCTCCCCCAGTGATTTACATCTTACAGTTTTTTACATTTTACAGATCACATTTTAAATCAGGCCCAATTCAAAAATTAAGGTCACAATTCCGAGATTTACCGCAGACCTCCACCCTAACTGCGGCCTGGCCTAGATCTAGCCCAACTCTGGTACTAAGATAAACATTTGTGCGAATAGAAGCTTTTGCGCTGCTTTTCATCCTGGTACTGGACTTGGGTGTTGAATTTTATGGCAGTCCGAAATTGCAAGCATGAGCTGGGACCCTGAGACTGTAAAACAATTGACAGCCGCTTACTTTCCAGCTGACGGCATTAAGCGGACTGCGTCAGCATGCGCCTGGCGCGGCAGCTGGAGCCTCTGCTTCTTCATCACCCCTTTCCGAACCAATCGCTTCCTCTTCCTTGCAATGGTGCTTCCAGGAAAAGTGTGCTTCTTGCATGCCTGCCAGGGATTGTTGGAGCTCATGACCTCACCACAGCCTCTTGCAACTACTCAGCAATGATAGAGAGCTCTTCTTCCAGCCCTGGCATGATAAATTTATTTTGGTCCACTTTCCTCCCTGATTACGCTTGGTCTCAGCAGGTGTCCTGCAGGCCTCCATGCACAGTGAGGCGCCACAACACAGGGGATGAGTAGAAAGCGAGAGCCAGTGCTTGGGACGTAAAAACGCAGTAGTTTGGAAGATTTCAGTTTTTTGGGCGGTCCTTGTAAAACTAAGTTATTTGGTACCTTGTAATGAATCAGCGTTGTAATGCATCAGTGATGCTGCGATTCAACAAATAATGTTTCTCTTGCGCTCCGCACCCTATAGTCATGCGGCTGCAGAGAGAGTCCCTGGGCTGGACTGGTTTTCAAGGGAATGGAGGGTGCACACCGTTGCATCCGTAGCACTCAAGGTTTTAGAGCAGACCCATGAGAGCAAAAGACAGCTGCCCCTTTTAGACTCATGAGTGCCAGAAGTGATGCAACGGGGTTAACCAATTTAAGTTGGGAGTGTTAGCAGTGGACAGCAGATCTCTTTTGATCAATGAGGGAAGCCATGTCAGCCTGATTCAGCCAAGCATCATTGCGCCTTCATCAGAAGCACAGCATCATTTAAAGCACACAAGCGCCTAGGGGCACCTAGGTGCCTGGGTTCCAGAACTGTGTGCCGGCTTGGGCGCAATTTTCTAGGACACCAGGGAGAAGCATCAATACCTGACATTTTCCAGGAAAGAGGAAAAGCATGAATCAATCAGGAGACGGGCGCACCTATGGGGTCAGCGACAACACATTGGATTCCAGGGTACTTTTCTCTTGCTTCAGAAACCAGGGCTGGAATATCCTCCTGCAAGAAGCCAGCACGAGCAGGAAGCCGTTTAATCACAAAGAAACAAGGAATGGAATTTTCCCTTAATTTTTAGCATACTGCAGGAAATCATTTTGGATTCATGCACGTAAAAAGTATCAACCAAACACACTAAACCAGAGCTTTGAATGCCCCAAATGGTAGATTACAGTATACAGTTTTGACTAATCATTAGCAAGATTGCAGCGAAAAACCTTAAGCACCCCCTCATAAAAGCCCTCATACCCAACACACACACACATGCTTGCCCATTCGCATGCATGCACACACACACACACACACACTTCTACATATACACAACCTAAAGCACTTTTTCCCCACACATACCTGAATGTGACGCCCGCGTGACAAAAAGTAAGGCGCAACCACCACTTTGTTTGCCCCTGCTTTCACGCATTCACCTGTGGAAGAGGGAAGGCAGGAACAAGGGCAGGGGTATGGAAACTACGGAAAGTGGCACAGTGTCACAACAGCCACAGCCATGGTGCATACCATCATGAACCATGCTGGAGAGATACAAGAATGGAGTTACCAGAATAAAGGACACAAAAATAGGTGTGGCAGTGTTAAGAAAGACGGAGAAACCGGCAGAGCTTGGAGGAAGCAGACCATAATTTCTAAGCTATCCCTCCTTGAAAACGTCTCCTTGAAAGTGCACAAGCGGGGGGGGCACTATTGCTTATCCTGGTAAGCCATATCGTGCTTGCCCAAGGACCTCAACTCACCTATAGCTTGCCCTATGGACGGCTCAGCAATCTCCATGTGCGCAGGTTCTACAATCCTTGAACCTGTTGTCTGCTTGTAAAGCTGCACAAATTCAACCTGGACGCAAATATCAGTTCTCTCTTTCGGATAAGCTACAACATGGCAAACTTAACAAAAAAAGCAAAACCAGCAGCACTGAGGCTGGCAGCACACCAAGGCCCAGCCCCCATTGCACCTGGAAGGAACAAGTATGAAAAGTTTTTCTTGCAAGGCCTGTCTCCTTCTGTGGCAGCTCACCAGCATGTCATTTGAGTCCTTCTTGCGTGAGCCATGGTCCACAATCACCACTCCAATGCAATCGCTGCTGCTGGCTCCCTCCCCTTGCTGCTTGCTGCCGCTTGGCATCATGTTATTCTTTTGGCTCACATCAGGCACGGTTGGAGCGGCCGCTGAGCAGCTTAATTGACTGGCACCCCTCCCACTTCCCTCTGATAGAACAGATACACGGCCATAGGCATGTGAGGCCTTCACGTTGTTGCTCAAGACTCTTCTTGGACTCTTGTGGTTTGGGCACGGAGAAAAAAGAAGGCAGTGCTTGTGTAAGCCATGACTTCCCAAAGTATGGGTGAGCATCATGGGGAGGGTGCAGGGATAAAGGTTTTACAAGTCACAATTTAATTTACAGAATGGTTTAGTCTCGGTCACTTGAATATAAATGGCTGAGCGTTCGCTTACGAACAGCAGCGATTTGAGGCACACAGTTCTCAGAATTGCTGATTAACGATTTTATTTTAAAACACAAGTTATTTTTATAACAACGAATGCCAATTTGATCTGCCAACTTCTGCTCTGTGAGCTTAGTTCTGCAGAATGCTTGGGTTGTTGCACAGTTCTTTGAAAATGCTGCTCAGAGTTTTGCTGATTTGGTATTATGTAAACCTGTTTGACTTTAAAGTAAGTGAGTGAGCGTGCGTGCGTGTGCGTGCGTACGCGTGTGCGGCTTTTCATGAGCCATTTTTCAGCAGTACGGTGTCAGCAACTTTGAATTATCTGGATGTTGCAGGGAAATAAAGGAAAAGAAAAACTGCATAGGAAAAGGAGAAGAAAACACTATGTAGGCAGTGAACAGAAGAAAACACACGCAGGCAGTGAAAATACTTCCCACACCAATTAAGGAAAAGAGGATACCTAGGACCAAGGCCCATGTATCCCCTTCACCAAGAGAAACAAGAAATAAGTCAAGCTGCATAGGAGACTCTTCCTACCTCATATAAAGAAATTGAAACACGTTGGCTCAAATTGCATGATAGCTCCACGCCCATTCTGTGCAATATGCGCAAAGACTTACCTCAACCATATGTGCCATGAAAAAGAAACTCATCATAACTATAGTGCACTGGGACTGCATGCTTCCAGGAACCCACCTGACCCACACTAGCTTCCCTTTTACCCTCTGGTGAGGGAGACTCACGGCTCTCTGGCCAATGTGTCTCCTTTTTCTTTATTGACTTATTACCCCCTAGTAGGGGGTGTTCTCACTGCCTACATGTTTTTTTCCTTTTTCTTTCAAAAGAGCCGTAAGTCCCCTCCATCAGAAAGAAGGAACAAAAAGGGTTAGTGGGGACCAGGCCTTTTTTTTCGCGTATAAGTAATACGATCGTATTAAAATCCGGAATTTTGATAGTTGAAATTCGTATTAAAATGGGTGATGTGCCCCGAAGGGGCGCATCGACCATTTTGGCCCCCTTTCAGACCTCTGAAGGGACCTGGATTCGGGCATCAGCGGTCAGCAGCAAGTAAGTCGTCGTTCTTGCAGCTCAACGCAATGCAAGTCGTCCTTTTTGAGCAAGGAGTGAGCAACAGTCTGGACCGAGGCTTGCTGGGTGCAGGGGTGATGCTGACAAGCTTGAGGAGTGGGATAGCAGCATCAGCTGCACAGTGGGAGCAGCAGCGCACTTGAGCATGAGCCAGCATGGAAGAAGCAGGCTCCAGTGCATGCAACAGTGACAAGCATGGAGTTTGATTAATGTCCTCCCTAGACCCTGTTGCAACTGGCAGGTGGCTAGACGCAAAAAAGCATGGAGGATGCGGGCTACGAGGGGATGTTTGTTACGCAAAGTCTGCTTGGCGGGACCATGGGACCCTTAAATTTTCATAACTTGAACATTTGAAGGTGCACAGATGTTAACACTGTCTTGCTTAATGGACTGTTTGGCATGCAAAGCGTATGAGCAGGTGATGAACATGGAGTTGTGCTTGTAATTTAAGCGCTAAGGCACAGCACAGTGCAGCAGTAAGGGAAGTAGATGTTACCTGCGGCCTCGCGGCGGGCTTGGTTGGGGGGCAAAGTATTAAAATGGCACTTCTCATAAAGGGGGATTTCCCTCATAGTATTGAAATCTCGGTTGTGCCAAAACGAAAAAAAAAGGCCTGGTGGGGACCTAGGGGGTCACTGGAACCACCTGGCTCCAGAGCTTGGCTGTGTGAAGTATTCTTGTTATTATTGGTCTTTCAGTAGTGGGAGCAATTTTGTGGGCTTACTTCACAGAATGGGCAGGGAGTTTAGGTGCAAGCTTGCTAGCTTGTTGGTGGTTGATTCCAAATTTTTTGTAATGTGTTCTACGCCTTTGTTTTGCATAGGCTTTACTCTACCTCACAGAGGGGAAAATGGTTAGAAAACTGTGCATGTTTTCTGGCATAAAGGCTTCGTTGCTATTCTGGGCCTGGAAATAGCAATTTACATGCACTATTCTCGTACGCCTTACTCATGTTGTTCTTATGTGAGCCTTACTCGCAGCGATCCAACACTCCAGAACTTGACATGAGGCTTTTCATTTTCCAGTCAACACACCTACCCTAGCCTAGTAGGATTGTCTGATTTGGCCACAGGCACCTTGCTTGCTTCAGCCAAGCTACAAGGGTTACAAGGGTTACAAGGGGAAAAAGGCCTCAGTCAAGACGTTTGACTGCTAGCCTGTTCATAAATACACATGAGATCATGAAGGGAAGGGAAGGGTTACATAGCTGTACCTGCCTGCGGGGGCAGCTTAGCTGAAGCAAAACGTGCCTGCAACCAAACCAGTCCAAACTAAAAGCAAAATGAGCTAGAAGCTCAGTCACAGCATTTCAGGCAAGCAGACACAAACTTGGCTAATCCTAGGACATCAGCCTGATTCATGAAGTCTCTAAGGCGTGATGCACTGCTTGGGGGTGCAGAGCTAAACAGATGCTGGAACTGAGTGCGCAGTTCTGTTAAATCCTGGGATGGGCAATCCAGGATAACATGCTCTTCGTCTTGTACAGTGTGCCAGTCACATTTATTGCAAATTCTAAGCTCGTATGGGCACCTATTTCCATGATGCCGTTGGGTTTCTACTCGAAGGTTGTGACCGGAAAGGCGTAAGCATGAAATACTGCGAAATAATTTTTGAGGAATATCTTGTCGTAGGTAGAGAGGTAGCAATGGCTTTTTGTTTCTCTTCTTTTCATCCCACCAGCCTGGTATAGAGCCCAATGGAATGCCAAAGTGTGTGTGGTACGTCCTCATGATTCTACTGGAAGCATGGGCCTCTTGTGGAGTCAGACTGTCCAGACTCCTCCAATCATGGATAATATGCTCACGAAGAACACCCTCCAAGTCGTTCATGTTAACCTTGGCTCTGGTGCGTATAGCAGCAGCAAACTGTTGAGCATGAGGCACGTCATTCAAGGCTGTCAGAACCTGGTGAGTCCAACTGCCCTTTTTATCAGCAAGTCGTAGGTCTGCTTGCGCAACTTGGCTCAAAAGGGCATTGCTTTTACTGAGAAGAGAGTTCCAGAATCTCATGATACACCTGAACCAGTAAAAATAAAGGGGCATCTGTCCCGTCTCTCGAAGTAAGCAGTGCGTTTCTGTTGCTCTCTTAACACCCAAAAGAGACTTGAGGAAGCCTGTATGATAGACATGTGCTTTAGTTTTCGCTGATGACTCGAAAGAAAGTTTGTCTGTAGCCCATATTTGGCATCCGTATAAACCTGCTGTGAGTGCAAAGACTTGAAAGAGCCAAAGCATGGCATGTTTCCTATTCAAGATACCAAGTTCAGCGCCAGCCTTTTGTACTCTGGCAATGCCTCCCATAAAGTTACGTGCCATTTGGCTTGTAGCAGCATTCATTTTGCCATCACGTCTCAGTAGAACTCCAAGGTATTTAAATTCTGTAACAACCTCAAGGGCTGTGCCATTGTACTCAAAAGTAGGCAGTTGCGTAGAATCTGCGCTGAAAAAAACCATGACCTTGGTCTTGTTTGTATTGAGTGTCAGCTCTTTGTGGCGCGCATACTCATGGAACCTATTAAGCTGGAATTGCAGGTTTTCTGCAGAGTTTGCAAGAACCATCGTGTCATCTGCATAATCACAATGGGGCACCTTGGTTGTTTCTGTGGCTGTAACAGCCCCTCGTCCAGAATCTAAAAAACGGTCCATGTCATTGGTATAGAGGGTGTATAAAAGAGGGCTCAGTGGGCACCCTTGTTTCAACCCCTTGTTTGGGGCCACTTCACCTGACTTTTTGTCTCCATCAACAAGAACGTATACCCCCCCTTGGTACATGGCCATGATGGCTTGTAATAAGTATCCAGGTGTGTTCATTCTCTGCAAGTGTTCCCACATTCGCTTCCTCTGGACATTGTCATAGGCAGCTTGGAGGTCCAGAAATACTGTGAAAAGTTTTTTCTTTGTTAACTTGGCTGTTGAAAGGGCATGTCGCAAAACAAAGAGGGGTTGATTGGTGTTTCTTGTTGGGCAGAAACCAAATTGTGTGTCAGGAATTTGGCCTTCAGTAAGGGCCCACTCTGTCAAAAGATCACGCACAACATTGGCATAAAGCCTGTATACACAGCCATTGATGGCAAGCATTCTGTAATTTTTTGGATCGCTCAGTGCATCTCTTTTATAAAGAGGGGTAATTTTTGTTTTTTTCCAAGCTTGTGGTAGCACACCAGCTGACAAAAGCAAGCGGAACAAATCTGTCAAAAAAGGGAGTAAAACATTCTCTGTCTGACGTTTCCCTCGGTCATTTGTGTATTCCCTTTCTGCATGTTTGATAAAAGGGGTTGAAAATGGATCGAAGCCCGGGCTGGAGTCAGCATTCATGCGAGAAATATTTCTCTGCACGTAGGAAGTCAAAGTTGCTGCATCTGGAACGTTGTAAGAATTGAGACTGGGTTGTATTGGAGACTCAGCAGTGTTTGACCTGTTTGACCTCTGTCTGTATCTTCCGCCAGGTCCTGGGGGTGTTGCAATTTCAGATGGCGTGGCTAGTCTAGATCGAAGCTGGTCACTCAGTGTTTGGTGTTTGTGGGGTAACCTGGATCGAGTGCTGTCTCTGGTATAACCATCCTCTTGTGTTTGAACAAAGTGTTGCTGGAGATGTTTAGTCCAAATGTCTGCAGGAATAGGGGTTGTGTGCTTGTGTTTGTAAGCTCTCATCACTTTGTAAGCGTCTACACTGCGTGAATCAATGAGGTCAACTATTTCCTGAGCCTTTTGTTTCTGGTGAGCTCTCTGTCTCGTTCTGCAGTATGATTTGTAAGCACGTTTGAGGTCTGCAGCAGGTAACCTGTATTTAATATGACGTCGTATTTCTGCTTTGTAAGCTCTGCATGTTCCATCAAACCAAGGTGCCATGGGAAGGCCCAGTCGTGCTCTTTGTGGTTTGTGTTTTGCGACCATGTCAGCCATTTCAGCAGCATGTTGGATAAAGGAAATAAAGCAGTTGTAAGCAGAATCAGGATTGCCACCTTGTATGGCTTCATTGAACATCTGAGGGACACGCTCATTTTCCATCAGGTTGGCCACGTATTTCTTTAAGAAATCCTCTTTCCAGATGAGCCTCAGTTCATTATCTCTCTGCTTCATTGTATGTGTGAGAAGGCGCACGTCAAGGTGTGGTAATCCATTCACAACGAACTGGCACGTCAGAGGTCTGTGATCCATGAGGTCAATGTTTGATATAACCTCTATTTCATGGCAGCATGAGTATAGGTCAGGAGACATAGCCATGTGTTCTGTCCGTGTTGCGTTTGGAGTGGCAGCAGCGTTGTAGCCAAAGAAAGTGGGTTGACCTACATCTCCTCTACCTCGTCCAGTAGTAAGTATCAGTGGCGTGAAGACAGCAATGTCCAACAAACACTCTCCTGCTGTATTTTGGCGAGACTTGTGACACTGGCATGCGCGGGTCTCTTTGAGCTGCGGGAATGATTCTAGCAAGTAAGAAAAAGGCTCAATAAAAGGGTCTGGCTGGTGGTCAAGGTGCGCATTAAAATCCCCCATCAAAAACAAGTGAGAGCAGTTGGCTTGGGCCTCAGAAACCTCTAATTGCAAGTCAGAGAACATCTGCCGAATAATGAATTCGCTCCGAGTGCCAGATTGGGGGTTGATGTAGATTGCTCCCAAAATCACTTTTCCTTCCACCCCAAAAACAGAGCCACAGATTTGTACCCAAACAGCTTGGATAGAATCGGAAACCTTCCAGATACGGACAAGGTCATGTAGACTGTTGTGAATATAAATTGCAACTCCCTGCCCTTTTCGCCCTTCAAAATCCACTGTATTGTGAAAGCATTTGTTGTGCGTGTAGAGATGAGAACTCAAGGGTGTAAGGTCACTCACTCGCGTTTCCAGCAGCACAGTAATGTGGTTCTCCCTTACATGAGTAACCAGTTGATCCAGTTTGTCAGAGTAAGTAGTTTTTGGTATTCCGTCACAGTTTAAAACAGAACATTTAATCCGCTTGCATTTGTCAGCATGGCTGCTCAAGCCCTATTGGTTTGCAATTTGGCCAATATGTCTGTCAGTTTGAGCACTGGAACCGTAGCAAGCATGAGGTTGTTGAGCAGCTTGGGCAAGGGCTTGCAGCACTGCGGGGGAGGGAGCTGAGGGGGTTTGCTGGGCTGGGAAAATCCTGGCGCGTAGCTGACGCTGTGGAGGGGGGGGCATGTTGCGTGGGGGTGGAGGGGGCATGCTGCGTGTAGGTGAGGTGGCGTTTGCTGTACCAGGTGAGACTGCCTGGCGCTTGTGGGGGGTATACTGGCTGCGCACGTGCTTAGGAGTGGTGCGTGGGGGCGGTGGGGGTTGCTGCTGCTGCTGCTGCTGGGGAAAGGGTGTTTGGCGCGTATGGGGGAGAGTGCTTCGCTGCTGCTGCTGCTGCTGTTGGAAGGAGGTTGGGCGCACAGAAGGGGGAGTGTTTTGCTGTTGCTGCTGAGTGCGGGGGTGTGCTGTTTGGGGCTTTTGCTGCTGGAGGGGTGCTATCATTGCCTGCGCTATCTGACGCGCTCGAGCTCGTCTGTCTCGGTCTGCTGTTGCTGCTGGAGGAGGAGCGGGCTGCTGCTGGTTGGGGAGAGGGGCCTGGTTCCTAGGAGGGGGAGTCTGTTGTTGCTGCTGCTGCTGCTGCTGCTGCTGACGGGGAGGGTGAGTTGCTTGGGGTGTTTGCTTCTGGGCGGGAGGGCGTGTGTTCTGGGATGTAGAGGGGATTGTGCGGGCTTGTGACTGCTGCTGCTGCTGCTGGGGAGTGCGAGGGGCGAGGAGTGGGCGGAGGTGCTTGGTAACTGTTGCGGCGTTGACCGAGTTGAAGGGTTGGCCTCGAGCCGGGGGGCGTCCTGCCCAGAGGTGACGGACGAAAGGGTACTCTAATGCTGCTGCTGTCGGCCTCTCCTTGAACATGATTTTGTCACCCCTCGCCTGGAAGGAGGCGTCTGTGAGGCCGGTGTCCCTGGCCACCTTCTGCAGCCGGATGGCCAAGTCGACCAGGGTGTTCTGGAGGTGGGTGCGCTTGTGTTCAAGGACGGCATGTGTGCTGTTGGGGCTGGCGCGGAAGGAGTGATATGCTGCTGCTGCTGCCTCTCCGCTGGTGAAGTGCACCAACAAGCGTGGCTTGCCCAAGCCATTGACCCGCAGCTGCTCAACATACTCAATGCTTGACGGCTCGCAGCACAAAAAACGTGACACGTCGAAAGGAGAAGGAGCGCAAGGTAAAGCAGCCGTGCTCTTGGAGCGGAGATGTCGAACAGAGTAAAGTTGGACCCTTTCAAACTGGTCCTGCGCACGTTGTGCTTGAAAATTCGCAAGAGAAATCCCTGCAATAACTTCGAACGCGTTGTGCTTGTCGCAGGGAGAGGAGAAGGGGTCAGTGTCAAGAGCAACATCTGCTGTTACGCGGTTAACCTCGTAACCGCGTAGGGCTTTGGCCAGTTCCTGATTAACGCGTGTTTGCTCGCGACCAGAAAGATCGTTAAAAAGCCTTTGTATTTCCTCGTCGTCCTTCCTGGACTTTGTGCGGAATCGCTCTTCCATCCGGGCCTCAACATCCTTCACCAACACCTTCAGCTCCTCCGACAACACCTTGCTCAGCTCACGGAATCGTGTTTCCAGCAATTTTAGACATTCATCTGCAGCCATGTTGATCAGTCCGAATTGAGTATTAATTTTTTTTTTTACATGAGATCATGAAGAAAAAAAGGAAGTTTGTTGTTATCCTGGTTTAGAAAAGTATTGATATCCTGGGAATTCACATGGTGAATGGTGCCTAGACAGGACATCCTGTGGGAGATGTGGAGGTGTTGGAAAGAGAAGTTGTGCTCAAAAAGTGAGGCATACTTTTGACGGAGAGAGCAGACCTGGGGATTGGAGCATCTGAACAACACATGTTTTTCATCTTGTATGTCATCAGAATCACAGATATCACAGACCGGAGAAGTACTATTGGACCAAGTAGCCCGTTC
Organism: Dunaliella primolecta; assembly: GCA_914767535.2. NCBI lineage: Eukaryota > Viridiplantae > Chlorophyta > Chlorophyceae > Chlamydomonadales > Dunaliellaceae > Dunaliella > Dunaliella primolecta. The sequence goes on along the minus strand of OU611754.1, from coordinate 10,811,489 downwards.
AACTCGGAGAGCGTGTACCCGCAGCCTGAATCTGGCAGTGTTGCGAAGGACATGATGGGGAAGATCCAAGTACATGTATTTAGGCATTGTATAAGGTGGGTGAATGGCATGTGCATTTTTGACAGGGAGAGCGCACCATTGATGGTAAGTCAGCCGCTTACTGTTGCTTACTCTTGGATCAGGGGCTGTGAATTGGTTCCAATAGCCCAGGTGTCTAGATCTCAGGTCCACCACAAATTGACTGAGGTTCACAGGGTCACAAGCCATAATTTGACGTTTCATCAGATCCGAGTGAGCCAAACCATCCAGCGCAGATAAGAGGTGGGACGTCCAACAAGAATCAGTCATGGAGCTAAGGCTGATGTCAGCATGGAGAACCTTTTTGAGGAGGAGACTGTTGCACTTAGTAAGCGAGTTGTAGAAGCGCATAGTGGCACGGAACCAATTGAACTGAAAAGGTTCAATGCCACATTCTCGTAAAATGCTCCAAGATGGTGTTGTGGATTTCACTCCAAGAAGATTTCGCAAAACGTTCAGGATCCACTTCTGCAACAGGTTGTCCACTTCTGCGCCCTGCCGTAAGTAAGGAGTGGCCCAAATCTGGCTAGCATACATTCCTGCTGGGATAGCATACGTTTTCAAGAGCCAAATGAGCGCATGCAGCCGATTTGTAAGGTTGTGGTCGTGAGCAAAGGTTTTGACACGATAAGTCCCCGCCATGCATGGTTTCAGAGCAGCCTCAGCAGCAGTGGAAAGGTTGAGACGTTTGTCACAGACCATACCCAGATATTTAAAAGAATCAGTGTAGGGCAGGTTTTCACCATCATACAACAGTTGAGGAAGAGTGTCAGCTCTGGAATTGAAGCAGACGACCTCAGACTTTTTTGTGTTGACCGTCAGGCATTTTCTGGTTGCATAACCCTGCAACTTGTTCAGCCAAGCTACTGCGGGGGTAGCTAGGCAGGTTCAGCTAACTTGAAAATCTTCCTTTTCCTCATGTTGCCTCTCCTTTCCTGTCTCCCTGTGGCCTTTGTTCTCCAGATTAAAGCGATTTGTTTCAGGCACTTTTTTGCTTCAGCTAAGCTTTCCTGGAAGGCATGTATAGCTATGTAACCCTTCTTTTCTTTTTCTTAACACTGTTGCTCTCCCATTGTAACCTTGAACACTGTTGCTCTCCCTGGGCATTGAACAGCTCTTCCCTCATTTGAGCACTTAGGGTGTATTAAGATGATGAACCAGGGTTGGGTCATTCGTGGGTTTGGGAGGTAGCGATTGCGTATATACGTGTTAAATACGCGTTTGTCTCATATATACACGAATTTAGAGGGCCATTTTGGGGAGGGAGGGTCTTGGGAGGGGCCCCAACTAACCCCCCAACCACCACCAAGGCCATATACATTTAACTATCATAGTTAGTCATGATGCCAAGAGGGAAGGGCCTTGAGTGGGATTATGTCACACTGGTTCAGCATGAAGGCATGGATGGGGTGAAGCAATGGAGGTACAAGTGCAAGCTATGTGAGCTGCTGCGTGTGTTTCATGGAGGTGCCACGGGCATCAGGCTATACTTCTTCTTCTAGGATTAGCCAAGTTCGTGTCTGCTTGCCTGAAATGCTGTGACTGAGCTTCTAGCTCATATTCTAGCTCACTGATTTTATTCCTTTCTTGGCAAGCTTTCACTTTTTGACTGATTTCGAGGTCAATACTTTTCTAAATCAAGACTCGCACAGATTTTCAAAATTTTTGTCTGAACTGGTTTCAATTTTTGATGCTGGATGAGAATGTTTCACCAGCAGCCGATCAGCCAGATCCTCGGGCTGTAGGCCAACCCCCCTTGTAACCCCTAGCTCATATTGTTTTTTTAAATTGGACTGGTTTGGTTGCAGGCACGTTTTGCTTCAGCTGAGCTGCCCCCGCAGGCAGGTACAGCTATGTAACCCTTCCCTTCCCTACACTTCTTGCAAGTTCCTGGCTGTGGGGTGGCCAAGTGTACAACAGCTGAGGACACTTGGGTGGCTGTTAATGAGGATGGGCTGTTAATGAGGAGGGGGAGGAGGGGGCAGCAGGAGGAGGAGTCCAGCCCATACTAGAGTCCAGCATATTAGTAACCTTGCAGATCATTCTCTTTTTTGTTGTAGCGACCCTCCAGATCCCCATTAGATCCTGCTTTTTTTCAAATCTGGGGTGCACATTTGCTGCATTGAGTACTAAAAATGCGCCCAGATATAAACCGCTCTCCGACGCTGAGTTGGAATACAGGATGCCTGTCTGATCAGTGTATTAGTACTCGGGGGAGGGTTGGTTTACAGGCGAAGAGGAGCACAAAAAATCGAATTTTGGGGTAGCAAACCAGTATCAGTGTATTTTTTCTGTAGATTTTTGTGTATGAACATTATGACACACATGAGATGGCTGCAGGACATGGGAACTGAAGGCCTCTCAAGGCCTCCCCAACAATTTTCACCAACGAATTTTACCACGCACTCCAACAGCCACTTTTAGCATTCTTTAAAATTCACGAATCACGAATGACCCAACCCTGTGATGAACAGTGTGCATATAATTTAATTTGGGCAATTATTCCTTTACATCCTTGAGTCAAGTTGACATCTTGATCAACAAGGATTCCTTGAACCCTCAAGTCCAAAAACAAAAAGCCAAAAGCATTGACTGAATGGTGCAGCCATTATTGTACGACAGAAAATACTAAATCCTTTAACCAGCACCTGCGCTCATTACTGGGCCAAGTTAACGTCAACTCCTTATGTATCCTCTCGAAGCATGTCTAGTGTTGCAAGTTTGAAACACATGTGTTTCCATCGCAGCTCCAAAAGCTTATTTGACCATTGTACAGCATGTGGTTTTATTTGTCACACCACGCACCAAAATGCCACACCACAATGCACCAATTGCAACGTAGATTGCACTTGAACAATGAAAGCAGCACAGTTAGGTGTGGCTCAAGGCCCAAACAACAGTGTGATTTTCCTTTGGTGATGACGATGATGATGATGATGTTGATGATGATGATCTGCTGATGCTTAGCTTCAAAAGTATACTTGCAGCTCCCAGCCACCCCTCTGGTTTCATTCTGACATACCCAGCTTCGCTGCCAAAATACAATTTTACTGCTGACTGAAGAGTAGCACACCCACTCCAACAGCCACTGTAGGGGCCCACGACACCAACATTCTTGCCCAACGATAAAGGTTGAACTCTGAGAGGTGAAGAAGCTCCACATGGACGCAGCCTGTATTGGGCTTGTCCTCTGTGACACGCAGGTAGTACCTACGTGTGACCAGGGGCAAAAAAACAATGCTCAGGGTTTTATGCTGTCTGCAATGTTCGAGTGCAAATGTGATGCTCATTAAAGTGAGAGGATTGCTTGAGGGCACATCATCCTCAGGAGTCAAGATTAAGTCAACTGCGCAGCATAGAGCGTACTAGAGGAGCGGTCACAACCTGTCATACACAGGAAAAACAAGGAGGGGAAACAACTCAATCTTACTTGGACTCTCCTGTACAGAATCATGCCGCAGTGTGAGGAGTCTTGCTTGAAAAACGAGTATTTCGCACGCAAGTTGCCCTTAGACTCCAAACAAGTGAAAGCATGCAATTTTTGTTGCACCTGTTCACCAGCTTCAAAACCGCGGGCTTGATTTTGGCCACTCCATCTTGTGAGTGCAGACCCTTCCCCACTATGAATGTGATGTCCTTGGCCACAGGACGCCGTAGTATTTGAGACCATCGAGCGGTGCTGATGGCATTCTCGACTCTTTCCAGTGCCTGAGCACATGCGAGGCCAGAGAGGCAGCACAATGGATACAAACACATATTATGTGGGCTAACAACTAAAGCTTGCACAAATCTTGGGCAACAACGGTGCTGCAGTGTCCCCTCCAATACGCAAGACACAGCAGCTAGGCAAGGCAGTGAGCAACAAGGTGGCCCCGACCTGAAGAAAAATGAATGCAACGCACCTCATCTACATATAGGCCATGGAGGTCCACTTCATTTGCTGGCCTGCCTGTGTTTAACAGTTGCAAGTTGTAGACAAAGTTGCACCATTTGTATTTGTGAAATGATGACAGGAAATGACAGGAGGACGACCGGATGGGGCAATTTGTTTGACTCAGGATTTTTCCTGACTCAGGTCCTTAGTTTGCAGCGCTACACACAGAACCCAACAAACAACAGCCAACTGCGTGCAAATCTGACATACTTTCACAGATGCAAGCCCACCTTCATTGTTCCGCGCAAATGTTGCGTCTGCGGCCTTTCTGGCTCTCTCTTTTGCTCGCGAGTCAAACCTCTTGCCCTCCTCACTTTTCTTTTTTGCCAGTTGGTGTTGCCCCCTGCGGTTAGAAACAACACGGAATGTGTGTGTATGTATGCGCGTGAGCATGTGTGTATGTGTGTGTGTGTGTACGCGTGTGTGTCAGGTGGATTACAGACAGACAATTTACTGCTACAGGGAGTCTGTTGTACCCACCTGTTGTACGCCTTCGTTGACTCTGCGAAGCACGCATTCCTCTTCTTATACAGAGCATCTGCAGCAGAACGGTCATCCAGCTCAGAGTCCTGTTCACTGCTAGCAGTTTGCCCCATATCGAAGAGAGTGGCTTTCTTGTTCAGAAGCAATATAGAAGAATAAATAAAATATGTTTATTAATACCCTTTTGGTTTGAAAAAAGTCAAGTTGAACTAAATCTGGAGGGGATGTTTAGGGGTACTTATTTATTTATTTTTATGTATATTTGGGTTATGCAATTTTTTGTAACGTCTGAACATCTTCAAATGTGATTCCTTTGATTGAGTCACCTTGCTATGCTCCAACAGACGTCAGTATGAGGCCTGTAAACCTAAATGGAGTTTGGGGGGAGATCAGTGGGGCTTTGGGGTGAGTTTCATGCGTGTACATGTGTGTGTACATGTGTGTGTGTGTGTGTGTGTGTGTGTGTGTGTGTGTGTGTGTGTGTGTGTGTGTGTGTGTGTGTGTGTGTGTGTGTGTGCGCGTGCGTATGTGTGTGTGTGTGTGTGTGCGTGTGCGCGCGCGTGCGCGCGTGTGTATTTGTGTGCGCGCGCATGCATGCGTGCATGCATTTCTTTGAAGGCTGGCTGCAGCCCATTGTTACAATTATGTTTGCTGTTTGTGGTGTGATCTGTAGGGACCTGGGCACCCTGCTGCCCCTCATGGTGGGCATGGTCAGCACTGTGGGCCTAGATCTGGGGACCACACTTATCTGCACAGGTGGGGACATGCATACCTAGAATGGCGTTTAGGACATACATGCATTATAGTTTGAGTAGGTGGGGCCATGCAATGCATCATGACATCAAGTGATACTTCAGCACACATGCAGCGCACAAGTGATACTTCAAGGTGGCTATTGCCGCCTGCCCACTGACGTGTGTTGTGGGTCCGGCACAGATTCATCCCAGTCTTCACTTGGTTGCTTACCAGGTCTCTCCTCTATCCTCTGCGGCTATATATTTGGCATACCTATGCCCATCCAACCGATGAAGACGATTGTCGCCCTTGCAATCGCCAATGCCCTCACCCTGGAGCAGGTGAGTTTGCATACTGGCGCACACATGCACCCACATGCAAGCACACACACACACACACAGATACGTTCATTGTTGCGAATGCTCCAATAAGCACCCTGTAAATCACATGCGTAGGCTTCAGATGTATGTGCAGGAGTGCCCACCACATTACACCTTGCAACACTCAAACAGAGGCGGCACTTATGCATGCGCATTTGGAAGCATGCCAGTTGCACAAATAGCAATAATGCGTGCCCTGACTTACTCACAGGCTCTGGTAGCTGGCTTCTTCGTGGGTGCCGTCACACTTGTGGGAGGGCTGACCCGCCTCATTGATTTCCTGGCACTCCTGATTCCTTTGCCTGTGATAAGGGGGGTCCAGTTGCAAGTTGGCTGCAAGCTTGCCCTGAAGGTGAGGGAACACTGTCATGAGAGGAGCGATTCTCACATGTCCGCATGTTAGTTTTAGGCCTCTGACCCTGCAAAGGGCCCGGGAATGATCTGCGCAAGCCAGACCTGATTTGTCATTGGATCCCAGCTGCTCACAAGTGAGACGTATTGTGGAAGGTGGTCAGCACAGCACTCAACCCTACCTATTCTTTTGCAGATTGTTGGGGGGCTTAGGAGTTATACACACAGGCTTTGTGTCATCTATCCAGCTCCGTACTCTGTGCTTTTTACATCCTGTTGTCAAACGTGTGGGCGTGGGTGTGTAAGTTAGCGAGTGTGTGTGTGCGTGTGTATGTGTGTGTGTGTGTGTGTGTGTGTGTGTGCACGTGCGTGCGTGCGCCTGCACAGGCAGCGCGTATGCATGGGTGAGCACCCTTCAAGGTTAGTGATGGGTACGTATAGGTTATTTTATAAAACAAAGTAGGTGCTTAGCTCAGTCAGGCAAAAGCACCTGTGAACCAGTCCTGCAGGAGCTGGACCCCCTTTTATTTCAGCAACACGGGGTTTCTGTGGATGACCACGGCTGCAGGGTGTCAGCATGGCGCTGAAGCACGCTGGCAGCCAGGGCTCAGTGGAGTGGCGGCCATGGGGTGGGGGAGGGGGCCTGGTGGCCTCCTGCTGCTGCCTGTGTCTCCTGCTTGTGACCACCATGCCCTTACCAGCATCACGCCAACAGCAGCACCATGCCAGTTCCAGCAGCATGCTGAGACCAGCCCCAGAGCGAGATTCAGGAACAGCAGATAGGAGGGGTGAGGGGACTGAGGAAGTGGGAAGGGTGGAGGCAGGGGCTAAGGAGGAGCGCCCGCATGCTTTTAAAGCTGGAATTCATGGGGGGTTGCAGACAGGTGAAGGTGAAGAGGAAGCGTTAGCAGGAGGGCGAGCAGAGGCGCCAGAAGGTGGGACAACAAAGAAAAGTGGGAGGGGACAGGGAACGAATGGTATGGCGGAGCAGAGCAGGTGTGATGTAGAGGCAGGGGTGCGCAGGGATGAGAGTGTGCATAGTCAGCACAGGGAGGGTCTGGAGCGCTTCCCCCTGTTGGCCAAGGGGACAGAGGTGGAGTCGTTGGGAGGGGGAGAGTGTGCAGCAGGGCACGCGCAACAGAGGGAAAGGCACAGCGGTGGCCTTACAAATCAGCCAGAGAGCTGCAAGGGGAGGCTGGCACGGGGGTCTTCGACACAGAAAGGGGAAATTGGTATGGGTGCCGCACGCAGCAGCATTTCAGGGGTAGGGTGTGGGTGGGGGCCTCAGAGCAATCTGGACTGCGTGGTGCCTTCGTGCTTGCTCGTGGTGATCCTGGGCGTGGGGTTGACAGTGGCCTCCAACCCGTCTGTCGTCCACTCCTTGAAGGTGCGGGCCTTTGCTTTCAGTGTAGAGGGTAACTGTGATGCGGGACTATGGGGGTGCTGTCAGATCTGTGTTGGGGGTGTTTTTGGTGATGACTTCTGCAGCTTTGTTTGACGCAGATGAAGCCCTGAAACTCTGAAATTCAAGGGTGGCTGCTAAGGGCAATGATGTGACGCTTCTCTGTGCTCACACAAAGCAGCTGTTGTTTGAAAAGGGGGAATATATAAGGAGGGATGGAGAAAAGAGCCGATGATCAGTGACTCTCAAATGATCCAGACCTGATGATCCTACTAGCCTCAGGTAGCATCATTTTCTTTACTCGTGCTTCCATTTTTTTGAGACCTACTCTCTGATGATGCCTCTTTTCCCCATACATGTGCTCCTGCACACACACGCTGCCCTTGTCCTCCTTTCTGTCAGTCCCTGCCCTGCATGCGTAGCTCACCTCAAAAGTGCCAGAGTGCCAAAAGAGCAGACTGGGTGAGAACCGGAAGATGACCTGCTTTCAGACCTGCTGTGTCCTGATCATGCATACCTTTTCTGTGTGTGTCTGTGTTCCATAACACCAAGCTTTGCGTGTCTTAAACTTATGTTTGTGTATGCCGTGCAGTTTGGCCCTTCCATGCCTCAGTTGCTGCGGCCCACGGCACATGATGCGTGGGTGGGTGTTGTGCACGGCGGCTTCTCGCAGCTGCCACTGACGCTGCTGAACTCGGTCCTCGGCCTCAGCCAGCTGGCGAGTGCCACATTTCCGAGCAAGGACACCACAAGGTGCAGAAGAGCGGTGGCATCAATCGTCTACATCTTGCTTGTGCTTTGTAACATGGTTAACCGAAATGTGCCTTTGATTGTTGGTCTCTGGGGGTTCTTGGCCCTACATCATTGCCTGCACCACCGATTAACAGTCAGCTTGCGCATACACGTATGTGTTATACATTATCTCTGACGAGCCCCACAGGATTTGACTGCTTCTTTTCAGTTCTAGTTCTGTAATAGTTAAGTTGAAACAATTTCAATCAGTAGGGCTCCAAGCACTCAGTACACTATAGCACAAAGGCAGCACTCTTCTTTGTATGCACGGCTTCACAAGCGCTCAGGCTACACATGCATGTAACTAGAGGTCAAGCGCGTCATTCACGGGTTTGTACCTGTTTAGATCATGCCCATCGCATGTGTGATGCCTCCTCAGGTGGAGTCCAAGGGCGGTGGCCATGAGTGTGGGCCTCATCAACGTTTTTGCCTGGCTGGGCTCGATGCCTGTGTGCCATGGGTCAGGGGGCCTTGCAGCACAGGCAAGCATTCCCAGTCTTCATGTGCAATTTTGGGTCTCAATGTGTGTGTGCCATGGGTCAAGGGGCCTTGCAGCACAGGCAAGCTCCGAAGGCCTACCAGAAGGGGTCAGCTGAGCGCATATTGTGAAACGTTCTTTTCCATGCAAACCGTACGGGTATCATATGACGCCTTGTGTCATAGGGCAGAAGGTCTTGCATCACAGGCCAGCCTCTCAGTCTCCACACGCATTCGCTAAAGCAGGGTACTGTAGTTGCTCTGGCTGCATTTGCTGCTTAGTCTTACACACAGGGAATGTTTGTGTTCACCATCCTGGTGTTAATAATTCCCTGCTGGGCTTGTACTTCGCTTGCTTGCATCCATGAATGTCCCCTGTCTCTGTTCTGCAAGCTGCAGCTGCTTTGCATGCACAATACGATGCCTTCCACACCAAACTGAGTAATCCGCTTTTTGTCCCGCTATTATGCCCTCGTAGTGGTGTTCAGGTCCCGAGGCGACTTTCACCAAATGAGTACAAAATTTGACAACAGGTGTACATTTGGTAAACATTAAGGGCTGCATACTTGGATTTTTAAAAATTGGCCCAGGGGGTGATCTGAGTGCCCCAGAAATTGATATCACACCCCAGATCGCACTCCTCCTGCAATAGCAGACCTGGAACTGGTCCAATCGTGACAGCTATTGCACTAGTGGGTGAGTGAGATCAAAGCCTATGTATTGATGTGCTAATCTGGGAAAACTGGTGCCAAATAGGCTGACTGCGCCTGGAAATGTCAAAATTTTAGTCATTTTTGGCCAATGCCACACACAAGAAGCCCCAGAAAAGACGGGCAAACCAATTACCAGGTCAGTAAATTGGCATAGCTGCTTTTAATATTATAACAAGGGTAGCAGGAGAAAAACAGGATGAAAATGTGGCCTTCGGGGCTAATGCTTGCCAGAAACGTGGTAAAAAATGCCAAAAAATGCACGTTTGAGCCCACCCCTGACCAACCATGCAATATTTTTTGGTCATTTCTGTTGCAAACCTATTCTTTTGTCACAAGGTATCCAATGGTGTGCTGCTTGACCGAAACGGACAACTTTCAGAATGACCCCCTTTTTGGGGTGCTCATTTGCCTAAGTGCTGACACTGAAAATGGGTTTTGGTGCATAAGGGGCCCTCAGGGTGGTTGTTTCGGCACGAAACTCGGCGTGGGGGTCCAGAATGGTGTTATGAAGGGGCTGTGCGTGGGAAACTGGGAACGCGCAGGTGCGTGGGTGACCTGCTGGGGGAAACATGCCCATTTTTAGGGGTAAATGCATGTAGGGGGTGGTAGCATGCTGAAGGTGTGTTCCAAGCCCTGCCAAAGCGAAAATCTGGCCATACCTTCATATGATAGAGATGTTCAACTAGGAGGAGTAGCATCAGCCGATGCTGGGCGATGCAGCAGGCCCGGTTAAAAACGTAAGAGCCATTTACATGCCCTTGTTTGGGCACACCACCATGCGCAGCTCCCTTGCCCTTGCATGCCACCCCCTGAAAACCTTCCCAGACCTCACAGGTACCCAAAGCAGCCCTGCTACACAGGGCCTGCAAGGTTTGGGGCAGCGCATGGTCAGCTGTCCAGCGTTTTGCATTTTGGTGATGGGGCATGCAGGGGGTGTGTCAGGTGGCCTGCAGTGGTGCTCCCAAGCTCCAAATGCATGCATTTTGACCTTATTGACTCTTGCTGATGCTCCTCGAGTGCTGGAGTGCACTGGGCAGGCCAGCTGGGGGTGCATGCGTGTGACGTACCCCTTGCCACCCACACAGCATGTCCACAGCACGCAGCTGCAGTCACCTGTGCGCAGGATGCCCTTCCTCATGCCTTGGTGCAGGTCTGGGACAGGGTGGGGCAGGCTGTCCGGGCTGCTGCTGGCTCCAGGGTGCTCCTTTCTGCTGGTCAAACCTCTGCAACGGCTGCTATAGCTGCAGCTGTGTGGAGTCGCTGCCTCAAAATTAAGACAATGATTCATTGATTAACAAAGACCAAACGTGTCCCAAAAACGGCAGGTTTGGTGGCCCGTCAGGAAGGCGATGTCGCCAGACGTGTCAAATTTTCTAAGGCGACAGCTGGTGCACCGGGGCTCATAAAACAAGTGCAGACGGAATTTTTAATTTACATTTAATAAGTTCGATTGCTCAGCTTGACCTGCCGGTGTTTTTTGGTGGCTGGTCCGATCTATGTCTGGACACCCCCCTCCTGTATCTCCACAGCCACTGCACCATCCGGGATTCTGAGACCAGGTTTGTCAACCAGTTTTGCACCATAAAACTGCTCATGAAGTCAAAAATGAGTTTGGAGCAACTTGGTCTGGGGGTGAACACCACTACCTCGGCTGTGCCATTTTTAGAAATTCAAAATATGGGGAGTCAGGGTGTGGCTGTGGCTGTTTTGCTCCCAACCTTACAGACACCACCTTGCCAACCCCTTTGAGCAGCCATGCAAGCCACAGCAGCTGAGCGATTGAACTAGCACAGCACCATCTCCAACGTTATCTATACAGGTCAGAGCTGGCGCCAGGTCAGGCGCTGCATCTATAATTCTGGGTGGGCTGAAGGTGCGTGCGTGTGTGCGTGTGTGTATGTGTGTGCATGCACTGCTCTCTTTGTATAGTGCTCAAATCCACCTCATTTATCTAGTTATAAGGGCATTCCTTCTTCTGGTCTTTTTTATCACATGCTTTGTACGACAGATGCCCTGTCCCAGCAGTGTCAGCATTGGTATTACGTGGCATGCTTGCAGGCATTCATTTTTCAGTGAATGCGAGCATGTTTCTTTTTGCCCTCTTACAGCTGCTCGTACATTTGATCAATTACAAGTCATACCATACAATCGCTGCTGGTTGAATGCACTAGCAAAGCTGGCCAGCTATCAGCATCTGCACAGACTGGTTGCCTGCAAATATAATTTATATTATATAGACAGATCACTTCCATGCGTTTTTTTCCAAATGCAGTGTGTGAAAGACAAAATCAAATAGAAATCTGCCTCTAAAGCCTTTTGATTGCGCTCCTCAATGTTCTGTTACACACTTTAACGGAGCTGCGTTAAATGAGAAGTTTTCTGGCCAGATGACCTCAAATTGCCGCAGCATCTCCTCGTTCTGGAGCTGCTACGGGAGCCGAATGCAGTGTATGCATAAGCGCAACTTGCAGACACTCAGGGCCCCGCCGCAGTTCTCTCTTTTATAAAGCTTGCTTGTGCCTCCACAACATGTGTCTGATTGGCCCACTCCCTCTCTGTTATAAAGCAACAACATGTATCTGATTGGTCCACTCCCTTTTTTTTATAAAGCTTGCTTGCGCCTCCACAACATGTATCTGATGAGTCCACTCCCTTCTTTGTAAAAATCCAGGGCTGCTGGCTGGCGATCACATGTTCTTGCAGCACACTCTTCTGAGCCCTTCAAACATACAGCATGAGTGCGCTTCTTGGACACACATGTGCAGGGGTCCAAAGGGCACTCTGGCACCTTGCTGCCCTTTACTCTATACTCTCTTTCCCCTTACAAGAGCAAGCAGCATCCCATCGCTGCGGCATGCATGCAGGTGACCTTGGGGCTGCTTTTTGGCAGCTCTCTATTCTCTCTGCTCAGCTGCTTCCCTGACAATCTGCTGGGCACCTTGCTGGTGCTGTCGGGGCTGGAGCTGGCAGCCACTGTGCGGCAGGTATGCACTGCTTGTTTGCATTGCTGCTGTACGTTGATGGAAGCTGCAGGGTGCGGGATGGTGCTGTTGGGGCTGGGGCTGGCAGCCACTGTGCTACGGTTGTGTACTACCTGTTTTGCATTGCTGCTATACATAAATGGAAGGTGCAGGATGGTGCAGTTGTTTGCAATTGCAACTGTTCATGAACAACGTATATGGTCTGCCTATATGTCCAAGGTTGGCCAATTTCGATTAAACATGTATGCACCATATTTATGGTCAGGTCAGCCAAGTAGGTTTTGAGTCAATGCCCCACTGCAACCAGCCAATTTTGAGCACAGAGGGCCTTTATCTGGACCTATCTGAGCAACTCTATGTACTTAGTTTTTGGCGGGGGGATGCCCAGGGTGTGGGGCCAGAAAGCAGGCAAAATGCCTGCCAATCAATGGGGTCCTCAGGGGGTTGTCTCCCGGCCTGACCAACAGCAATGGCTGGGCACTTGATCTGGAGCAAATTTGGGGGAGTCCAGGGGGCTGGGGCGGAGGTCAAGAAGATCACTTCACGGACTCCAATTTTGGCAGGAAAATTTTCAAATCCATGTGAGAAGCACTGGGTGCACAGTTAGGGAGGTCAACTTTTGCGACTTGCTCCTCTGAATATATGTTTTATGAGGTGACGATGGAAGGTTGAATTTCTGCTGCATCTGAACTTTGTGCATCAAAGAGCAGGTCCGCATCATCAGATGGCGGGGCCATGCAGTGAAACTTGAGCCCATATCCTTGACAGCTCCCACCTTTGATCGAGCCCCAGGAGCATGCACGTCCGCTCCTGGGCCCCAAAACTTGGCACGGCATACCTGGATATATGTGGAGCAAGTCCTTTTAGTCAGGTCGTGGCCAAACGCAGCGCTTGCCTTTATTCTTCCAGTTATGCACCCGTCTTGCCTCACATGTGCGCTCATGCTCTAAGTGCTTTGGGGGCAAAAAATGCCCACCCAATTTTTACTCCGATGGATCAGGTTTGACCCAAAACTGATCTAGAGCCAAGTATGGAAACATTTTGGGTCAGAGCAAGCGTTTAAGCATCCATCTTTCTGGAAATGGCCAAAAATGGCCTGAAATGCCTCAAAAAATGCCCCTGACTCACTCCAAGGGCCCCACCCTCACCCTTTTTTATCCAGAAGTACCATTAAGTCACCCTCAACTATTCTGCATACGCAATTTGCTCAAACTCTGTTGGGGCTTGAACTCCTCATTTTTACACATAGCTTGGCTGACCTGGTTTTGGGCGTATATATACAGCTAAATTGATCTGAATATATTCTATGTGTTGTATTTACGGAAATGGTGGCTATATATGGCATAAGAAGGTGTGTTTGCCATATCAGTGCCATCTTTCTGGCAGAAAGGGGATCAAAGCTCGAAGTGACCCTTTGAAGTGCCCTTTTGAAGCTCCGCCTAATGCCACCTAATGGTAGATGCCTGCAAAGCTTTAGCCATGCTGGAAGCCCAGGAGTCATTGGCTCCAAGCACGCAGCCACAGAGTCAGCCACAGAAAGCACATGCAAGCAGCCACACATTGCCTCATTGACAAGGACTCGAGACCTTTGGACGCTTCCTTTCTTGTGGCCAAGTGTTTTTTGCTGGAAGTCATGAGGACATTCCCAAACGCTTGAATTTCTGGGGTTTACTACCCTTGAACGCCCACAGACAGTTGGATGTTGATTTGATAAATTTGAATTCAGAGAACAGGCTCCTCAAAAGCTATTTATGGGCCCCACTTCCATCTGGACATAAGTAATAAAGCCTTGGACACGAGTTTCTTTAAGCAAATATGTATGCTTGTATTGTTCCTGCGCATCAATTTTTGAAAGCTCCATATGCAGACCTGGCTAGCCCTGAGTTCATTCTAGGGGAGGTAGGCCAAGAAGGCTAAGTGGCTCTGACGGGGCATGCATAAGCTGCTAAGGGTCCTTAAAGGCGAGCTTTGTTCCAAAATGAATCTTGTCTACGTCAAGCTTTTGCACCTGGGTTTTTACCATCAGGTGTCAAAATATTGTCATCATGCCCCAATTTTCTTGGTTACAGTTAAGATAAGAGAGCATGGACGTAATGTGATGTCACACTGTACCAAGCCCTGATTTAAACATGATGATAGCATCCTCACATGGCTCCTGTGTGATTCCGATATCAGGAGGTCTGTCCACGTAGGATCAGAAACATGCTGCTTTTCACTGCATCTGTGATTCCAACATCAGGAGGTCTGTCCACGTGGGATCAGAAACCTGCTGCTTTTCACTGCATCTGTGATTCCAACATCAGGAGGTCTGTCCACGTAGGATCAGAAACCTGCTGCTTTTCACTGCATCTGTGATTCCAACATCAGGAGGTCTGTCCACGTGGGATCAGAAACCTGCTGCTTTTCACTACATCTGTGATTCCAACATCAGGAGGTCTGTCCACGTAGGATCAGAAACCTGCAGCTTTTCACTGCATCTGTGATTCCAACATCAGGAGGTCTGTCCACGTAGGATCAGAAACCTGCTGCTTTTCACTGTATCTGTGATTCCAACATCAGGAGGTCTGTCCGCGTGGGATCAGAAACCTGCTGCTTTTCACTGCATCTGTGATTCCAACATCAGGAGGTCTGTCCACGTAGGATCAGAAACCTGCAGCTTTTCACTGCATCTGTGATTCCAACATCAGGAGGTCTGTCCACGTAGGATCAGAAACCTGCTGCTTTTCACTGCATCTGTGATTCCAACATCAGGAGGTCTGTCCACGTAGGATCAGAAACCTGCAGCTTTTCACTGCATCTGTGATTCCAACATCAGGAGGTCTGCCCACGTAGGATCAGAAACCTGCTGCTTTTCACTGCATCTGTGATTCCAACATCAGGAGGTCTGTCCACGTGGGATCAGCCTGCTGCTTTTCACCGCGTTCGTGGGACTCACACTCGACAACACACCTGCTGGCGTGGCAGCTGGTGTTTTGGCAGCCTTCAGCACTCTAGCATGGGAAAGAGGAGTGGTACCTTGCACTCAGGCCTGTGCCTCTCGAGCTCGTGCCTGTCTGTGGCGTTGAGCTAAGCTGCCCTCGCAGGCAGGCAGGTATGTAACCTTCCCTTTCCTCACAAGGTTGTGCCTGTCTGTAGCGTTGTGCTGGCTCAAGGCTGCCATGTCATAATGCTGTGGTAAAAGCACGTGCAATAAGTGAGCAAAACGGTAAACAATCAGAATGGAATTTGCTTTTGTGATTAGACGCTCTAAATTGCCTTTTTTGCCATATATAACCAAGGCAATTGACACCGATTGCTAGGCGTGGCTAAATTGTGTGTGTGGGTCATTGCTGTATATTATTAGAAGTTCTTGGGCTTTGGAGCGTTTGCGATGTTGCATCGCTACCATGTTGCTACGACAGCAGTGCTCTTTTAACTCAGCAAATAGGCCACCTTAGAAGCATTCTGCGTTATTACCTTCTCCCTTTCAAGAGCACTGTTACCAAGCAATGTTGTATCCACAAATAAGCTGCTTTTGTTGCATTGTTAATTGCATGTTGTATGCATATGTGTGTTAAACAGGCTTTGAGCAAAAGCCTGTAACTTAGACACCAACACATTTTTTAGGCTGACTACAATCTGTAGTACAGACGCTTTTCTCCAAGGATATTTTGACTTCTTTGTCTCACTTTTGAAATCCCCTACCTTCTTCCTGTGCTTTGAGAGCAT
This sequence comes from Dunaliella primolecta, assembly GCA_914767535.2. Lineage (NCBI taxonomy): Eukaryota > Viridiplantae > Chlorophyta > Chlorophyceae > Chlamydomonadales > Dunaliellaceae > Dunaliella > Dunaliella primolecta. The sequence continues at coordinate 10,795,455 of OU611754.1, read as the reverse complement.
GACGAGGAAAGAAAAGAAGAGTGAAGCCGGCAGTGCCGTATGACCCCTTCCCCTCCTCGGTCGAAAAAGCAGTTAAAACATTTCTGTGCAGCTGAGAAAGGCAAGACAGGGTGGACTACAACACAGTGCTGTGCTATACTCCTGACATTGTTCTTGGAGAAGATACACGAGAGCTAAGACCCTGAGTCTGCGCTCTAGAGACTAGGAAATTTTTTTAAGGAAAATGAACTGCGCTGTGAAAGCCAAGTAGGGTCGGCAGGAAGGACCACACTGTCCTATTGCAGGACACGGTGGTCATAATGAATTCTCTAGAAGTGGAGATCTCCACCAAGACCAGGCACGGGGTAGAGGGGTTACAGGGGATTCAGGGGAACAAACGCGCTCTTGATGGACTTCTTTCAACTCTTTTCACCAAGGTCATGGACGGGACACTGCTAGTACCCCCTCCTGATCCCCATCGAGCCAATTAACTTGCTAAAAAACTTCAAGCACATTCTGTTCAGTATGAAAACAAGCTTGTAACCACTAGACGTGCTATGGAAAACAGTTATGCTTCTCACAGCCAGGTTCTGGAGCCGGGTGCTTCCAATAACCCTCCAGATCCCCGTTGGCCTTTCTTCTTTGCAGCTTTGTGGTGGAGGAGACTCACGGCTCTCCTGAGCCAATGTGTCTCGTTTTCCTTAATTGATGTAGGGAGAGTTTCCTCTGCCTACGTTGTTTTTCTTTTCCTTTCTTTTCATCTTGGAGTCCTCCTTGATCACATCTATCACATTCAGATATGTGCTCCTGCCACAGTGATGTCTCAATTTTCAGGGTGTGAGCATGTAAATGAAAGCGCGCTGTGTTTTTCAGCTTGTGCTTACGCAAATCAAGATGCAAATACCTAGGGATAGAAAAGGGTGCGCCATAAACAGCTAAGGGTTTCAAAGGAAGTGCCATCCAGTGACGATGTTAACCTATTTTGTTCGTGTGCTCACCGTGTTCTGCCAAGGCATCAGCATTCCACACACCTCGCAGCCTTTTTCTCAAATCAACAACAAACTCCCTCATCAACAACAAACTCCCTCATCAGCCTATAGCCATCATAGCCATGATGGCTGTAGGCTGCCCAGACCGAACACAATGAGTAAACAAGTTGCACCTGTCCAAGCCTGTGCATGCAGCCAAAAATTTTGAGGTCCAGCATTTACGAGAAAGACTGCTCATCTCAACATCTGCTCGCAGCACCTTGCTGAGTGTAGTGCTGTTGCTGGGCAGTAAAGCAATGTAAAAACGAATTGCTGTACAGAACCAATAGAACTGTAATGGTTCATGACCACATTCCCGCAGTACAGACCAATTAGGAGTGGTGCGCTTTACCCCAAGGATACGCTTCAATAAGCACATATGTACAGTTTGCAAAGGACAATCCATTTCAACTCCTTCTTTCATAAATCTAGTGCCCCAAATCTGGCATGCATACATGCTAGTAGGTAGAGCATATGCTTTAGTTAGCCAGAGCATGGTATGCGGCCTGTCTGTCAGATGGTGCTCAGATGCAAATTGCCTCATCCGTCTACAACCAGCTAGGAAAGGGGCACACATGTACTCAACAGTGTCCTGAAAGTTGCGCTGAAGGGGCACACATATGTTCAGCACTGGCCTGAAAGTTTAACGTCAACATGTCCTAGGCCATATCCTTGAATTAATCATACAGCTCGTCACGAGCACGGTGCTCAATTCACCTACCCCTGTTTATCTCTACAAGGTCAAATCTCACGCTGGGGTTGCAGGTAACGAATGCACAGATGCCATTGCCTGCCTGCCAAACAACGGCACCAGGATAGTCAGGGTAATGACACCCCTGCAGACACAAAATTTCCCTGTGCTAACCTAAAGGTAATCCTTGCCATGACACCACCTGGCTTGCCTTTGAGTAAGCTGCCCACATCCATGCAAGTACATCAGAACGCCCCAACTCACCTGCCCCAAAGTTTCAAACTTTAAGTTAAACATTCTTCCAACCTGCAAATTTTGCACAGGTTCTCTCTTCAATCAAAAGCACACAGTACGCTTCAAAATTTTCACCAGGCTACAATGCCCCCTTCGTGGGGAGCCAGACAGTGCCCTTCACCTTCTTCAGGATGTAAAAATTCCGCCATGTCAATTCAATAAGTTATAAGTTATGGTATGGATGCAGGCAACACAAGCCGCTTAGCCCAGCACGACCTGCAAGTCCCTGAGCAAGTCTCTAATCGTGCTGTACCTTCCAACCTCTTCAAACCTACGGTTTCTATTCAATTCAGACGCAACTCCAGCTGCCCTGATGCAATCTTGGTCACTCCTCACCCAACTAACCCAAACAGACCACCCACTCCACCTTCAAACTGGGTACTGCGCAGTATGGGGAGTAGCACAACTCCAGCCCGCCATATTCACTTGATAGAAATCAAATACTGTGAAGATACGAGGCCTGGTGCCCAGCTAGAAGCCTCACAGCAACAACACAGCGAACTGTGCAAACAACTCCAAGGTGCAGAGATCACTATCCACCCAATCCTCCTGGGTGTGGGGGGGACTATCTACACTGCCCATGCCCTTGATCAATTCAAAAAGTTAGGGATTGACTCACAGAGATCTGAAACACTTGCAAGAAAACTCCTTGCCCATTCTGTACAATTTGCGCACAAACTTGCTTCTACCAGACGTGCCATTGAAAATAAAAAACACTCATCATAACACTGGTGCCCTGGAGCAGCGTGCTGCCAGAAACCCACCTGATCCACGTTAACTCCCCTCTCATCTTCTGATGAGGGAGACTCACGGCTCTTTGAGCCAATGAGTCTCTCTTTCCTTATTTGATGTAGGGAGAGTTTTCTCTGCCTATGTAATTTTTTCTTTTTCTTCATGGTAACTGAGCGCCACAATATTGCTAACTGAATCCTCCTTAAAGTTATTAGTAACGGCCCCCTTGGGGCAGGCCTTTCCTCCATGGGCATTGGCAGCGCAGATCGCCTCGCCTTGCAGAACCTGCAGATCTCTGAACACTCAACAAATAGAACCCTTCCCAAATACATTTTCCCTCGTCGTTTCCCAGACAAACAAAGGCTCACTTCCAGTCGCCGTGATGCAAAATAAGTTATTCCAATGAATAGAGTGCCAAGGACCAAGTCCAGGTAATTGTTGAGAAGTAGAGGGGGCCACGAGGGGAACAGGGAGCACTCAGCGCCAGCCACAGCCACTCTGCCCGCTTCCAAGGTCCGTCACTTTAGTCAGCTCCCTCCAGGACAGAGGAATGTCCACCTTGTGGAAGTCAAATACTGTGAAGATACTCGGCCCAAGAATCAGCTTGAGGCTTCCAAGCAGCAGCACCGCAATCTATGTTACCATCTGTCAAGGGCCCCAGCTCAAGTCACCCTCCACACCCTTCGAATTTGTTTTTGGACAGGCTATTTCGGAAGGATCCGGCAGTACACGCTTTACTAAAAAAGCACACCAAGCCTCACACAACCCCTGTGCCTGCTCCAGCTTGGCATGATCACTTACACAAACACTTCAGAGCAAAGAGGACATTTGAAGAGTCTCGCCCATCTGCGAGGGATATGGCTGTGCCGCTGGACCGGCGCAACCTTCCACCTGAGGTCCTTCTCAGGCGGGGCGCGCAGTCTGGGTGGGCTCCTGAGCCAGATGAGTTTGAGATCCCTGATGTATCTGTGTTAGAAGGTATTTTGGGTAGTGAATTTCAGAAGTTGAATGTTGGTGCCTCTTCAGGCTTTGATGTGATCCCGATTCCTTTTCTTAAGCATGCATGCTTGCCAGTGCAGTGTGGGAATAAAACCAAACAAGTAAATGTGCTGGTGCCTCTGTTGGATCGTCTTTTTAAAGTGTTGCTGACTGAAAGTAAAGTGCCTGCGTGCTGGAAGGTTGCCAAGTTGAGCCCCATTCACAAAAAAGGGGAAGTGCTGAAACCTGGGAATTATAGGATGATTGCGGTTAGCGGTGTAATGTATAGGATTTATGCTAATGTGCTGAAAAATCTGGTGACAGATTGGTGTATGAAAAAGGGAAAGATTCCGGACACGCAGTTTGGCTTCTTTCCAGGAAGGAGCACTCTGCATCCTCTGTTCATTCTGAGGCACCTCAAGCATGCTGCGAAAAAATTGAAGCCACGGAATTCTTCCAGATTGCACGTTGCTTTCATTGACTTTTCTCAAGCTTATGACACCGTGCCCAGACAGCAGCTTTGGTCTCACTTGCAGCGCAATGCAATGCCGACTCCTCTGCTCAGTGTGATCAGAGACATGTATGATAATGATGAGTACATTCTAATGGATGGTGAGAAAAGGGCGCGCGTGCAGCCATCGAACGGTGTTAAGCAAGGTTGTCCTTTGTCCCCCCTTCTTTTCTCTCTGTATATCAATGATATGGGCAGAGAGATAAGTGAGGGCATTGAGGGTGCTGTGACTGGTGATAGAGTGAATGGTGTGTCCCACATGATGTACGCTGATGACCTTGGATTAACTACGAATGACCCTGGTGAAATGCAGAAGATGCTGGACAGACTCCGTGTGTATGCCCAGAGAAAAGGGTTGACTGTAAACACAGCTAAGTCTGAGGTGGTGCACTTCAACAGTACGTCTGTCTCTCCTCTGCAGAATCCTTTTACGTATGATGGAGTGGTCCTTCCAGAGAAGGACAGGTTCAAATATTTGGGAGTGCTGTTGGATAAAAAGATGGATTTAAAGGTAGCTGAGGAGCATGCGGTGCGGCCTTATATGGCTGCACAGAGAAGGATTTCGGAGTTTGCCAAGGGTCATGACCTGAAAAACAGGCCTCATGCTATGCTCTGGTTGTCTAAGGTGTATGGCATTCCTGCTGGGATGTATGCGTGCCAGGTGTGGGGAACTCATTACTTGAGAGAAGGCAGTGAGTTTGATAGTCAATTGCAGAAAAGACATCTGTGTTCCTTGAGGCGCATTCTTGGAGTAAAGAACAGTACTACAAATTGGCCGGTGTTGAGAGAGTGTGGCCAGGAGCCTCTGCAGTTCTTCTGGTTCCGTGCCTCCATCAAGTTTTTTAATAGCATGCTTGACTCCAATAGTGAAGTTTTGCGTCGTGTGCTGAGGGCTGATTTAAGTCTGGCTTCTTTTGATTCCTCTTGCTGGTCTGCTGAAGTCTCTAATGCTTTTGGTGGGATGCGGAATGGTGATTCGTTCAAACAGAACATGCTGAGAGCTGAGAAAATCCCCATGCAAGAGTTCATTGGTGATTTGCGATACAGACAGCAGAAAGTGTGGAGAGGGGCCGATGTTTTTTGTCCTCGTGCAGTTAACAAGAAGGCAGTGACGTATCATAAGTGGTGTGGGAATTCTGAGAGTGGTCCCAGAGGTGCTCCTTTTTGTATCCCCTCGCATCTGTTCAAGGATTTGGACAAGCATGTTTTGAGAAACATTAGCAGATTTAGATTGCGTGCTCATCACTTGAGAGTGGAGTCTTGTAAATGGCTTGGGGGTTCAAGTATATGTGATAAGTGCGAGTGTGGGGAAGTCCAGGATGAAGAACATGTGCTTTTCTTTTGCAAATGTACTGAGGTGCGTGAGCTACGCACGAGATACAAGGACCTTTTTGAGGAGATGTTTAAGACTTTGCGTGTGTTTGCTCCGCCTTCAAACGCTGACTTTATTCCATTCTTGGCTTGCCATCATACTATCACTGCTTCTGAGATCAATGCTTTCCTAAATCAAGACTCATACAGACTTCTTATATTTGTGTCAGATTTAGTCTCAATTTTTGATACTGGTTGAGCTTGTTTCACCAGCTGCCATCAGCCAGAGTCTCGGGCTGTAGGCCACCATTGTAAACCCCTTGTAAACCCCACACCCTTCTGTTAGGTGTGGGTCATCTACACCCCTCACACCTTGGAGTCTCTTAAAGAGCTTGGTCTTGACACTCATAAAGCCATCAAGCTTGCTCTGAAGCTTCATGCTCACTCTGTCCAGCGCGCTCTTGAGAAGACTTCTTTCTACTCTTGTCAACAAGATCAGGCACTGGGTACTGCCGCCAGTGATCCTCCTGATCCCCATTGACTCCTTTTATTGTTTTCCTTGGAGCAGGGGATACATGGTGCCTAGGTGTACTCCTTTCCTTAAATGATGTGCGGAGTGTTTTCACTGTCTGCGCAGTTTTTGTTTTCTACCATGTCATGGATGGTGGGGCATTGGCAACCTGAGAGAATGTGGAGAGCGTGATATCCTTTCTCTTTCCTTAATGCACACGGCCAAACGGCAAGCATACTATGCTTGATGTAGTACATCTTTCTTTCGTTCTTTCTTCCTTTCTCTTGGCGGGACAGATTTTCCATGCATCTGTAAGTGTAATGTCAAAGTCATAAGTATGAAATACATCCATGGACAGGAGAATGTTTGTGCGTGGACCCATGGTTCTGTTTATTTGAATACTAAGATCGCAATACATGGCTTCACAGTAGCAATTTACATACTATGTACACCAAGTTGGTGGGTGTGCATCCAGGCTGTTCACCACCACTCATTCCGGTCACTTGGCAAAACGGCATCCAATGAGTCAAAGGCTTCTTAAATTTGATGATAACAAAAGGGACTTGCCAACTGAACAGCCGCACCTGCCTTGGTGGCAAATATAATCGTATTACCATTTTGTTTGCTGTCTTTTCCGTGGATTGACTCCTTAAAGAAAGCATCAACGCATGGTCAAAGCATAGGAATTGAGTTCTACTACATTGCAACTCTCTACGTAACTATAAGAAATGGGCAGTGTCTAACACCATGAATTCAATTGGAGAGGATTTGGCATATGTGTCCTTGGAAAACGAAGGCAGCCTACATGCCAGAAAAGGTGGCATATGCTGTCCTCCATGGCAGCTGACTATGATACATAAATACACAAGTGACCCCATCCACTTGGCAATGTACATCTTACATGCAAGAAGCATCTTTCAGCTCTGCTGTGCATACATCAACATAAGGGACTGGAGCATCTTCTTAACTCATGACATTTCCTTTGCCTCCTCTGCTCACGCGGCTCTGGGCGCACGCGGCCCTTGCTTTAGGGCCTTGAGCAGCTCATTCATCTCATAAAACTTGGTCACTTGCTCACCAGAACCTCCTCCTTGCTCTCTCCGCTTCTCTGCGGCCTGCACAAACAAAGCAGCAAACCTGGTTCCTGTTTGTGTTCAGGACCACCTTGACATACAATGTTGCTCAACAGCAGCATGACATCAAGCAAAGCACCATAAGTAACTAACTGCTTGCTGGTTCACTGATTTCACAGCTTGCTAGCTCTGTGAGTTCACAGAGCACATGCTGGGAATGCATTGCTACACTCATTGCCAATGGTAAAAACAACTGTTCATGATTACAAACCACGCTTTGACTCAAAGTTTGAATCTCAAAGAGGCGTGACCTAAACTGTTCTCAACGGATCGTAACCGATTACCTTGATGGCATCCAACACCATGAGTTGCCCCAATCCTGACACAGGTATCGAGCTCACAACGTTCTTGAAGGCACTCTCAACACCTCGGGCTTTGGCACCTCGTTCCAGCAGGCCCGGCCTACAATAGCAAATAAAGCGGAGAAAAGTGTGGGGAAAAAGAGGAAGATGAGGGAGTTTAGCCCTCTTTCCAGCAGCCCTGCTCTACTCTAGGAAAAATGCAGGGAAACATAGAAAGGTGAGGGAATACGATGTGAGGGAATGTGTCGCAGGAACGTATGTCCACTGCAGTGTTGAACTTATCCCATGGCACAATCACCACGTTGCATGACTCATGCATCACGGCAAAGCCATGCCTGCTAATCGGCAGGAAGGTACTGGTGCCAAACAAGCATCTCCTCCTTCTGACAGTGATTTGCATGAGGGCCGTGCTTTCGGTTCTCGTCCGCCAAGGACCACAGGTACATGCCTGCAAAGGACACATGCCTGGTACACATGCCTGCCAAGGATCAGCACGTGCCGGCCAAGGATCACAGGTACATGCTGCCTCAACCGTATCTGTGTACGAGATCCTGCATTTACATTTCCTGACCTGAAGATTGAGGTGCTTGGGATGCCTGCCTTGATGGTCGCCTGCTCTGCCATTCCCTTCACTTGTGCGTATAACAGGCCATGGAAAATAGACCTGCACAAGTGCACCCATGGTGCAGACTACTTGCGCAAAAGAGACATTGATGTAGGACAAACAGGCGAACATGAATGCGAGGAATACCAGGTCGGACACACTCTAGGACTCAGATGGCAGTATCTTTCATGGACGTGACCACTGTACAAGCCTGCCTTATCAAGCCTACATTGTACTCAACATGGGCGTGACCACTGTACAAGCCTGCCTCATCAAGCCTACAATATCATTACATTGATATGCCAATGATATGCCCTCAAGGCCGACCTAAAAGACAACTCTTAAGCAGGCAACCATTATAATGAAAAAAACTTTTGAGATGCAAGGCACACCAAAAATGCCTCCCACATGTGCACAATGTCAGCACCTACTTTCCCCACCGGCCCTGTTTGTGCTTGATTTCCTGGTTAATTGAACATCTTTTAGTGAAACCTTGTCATGAAATCCATGGTGGCGCTTCTGGAAGATAAACATCTTAGAAACAAGTTCATTGCAGGACCAGGCAATATTTGTGCATCTCAGCAAGAAATAAAGTGCACCAAATGCTGAGAGAATACGATTGATCAATGCGAGGCAAATACATCTGCCACAACTATAATACGCTGAAATGAAAAGCAGAACACCTCACCAATCATTAGCCCACAAATTGGCATTTGCACCTTGCGAAGAGACAAGTGCAATATGCTCGGCTCCTGCTGCCTGCAATTAATCCATAGATACAAAAAGCATGTGGTTAAGCAGCTTAGCATTCTTTAGCCTCTTTCTGTTAATGAACGCTGGATTTCACACATGGACTTGTGCTCTGGCCTACAAATAGGCACAGGCTATCTTACGGCAGTGCCCTAAGTATACAATGAAAGATGAGGTCCTTTGCAAAGTTGGAAGCACTCTGTGCTGCATGCCACGTGAAATGTGCTGGGTTTGGTTCCAAGATGCAAACACACAGAGTCTGAAACCATTTGAGCAACTTAAAATAGGTAAGACTTTGCGCCAGTCACTGGTACCAAGTTGGAAATTAGTGAACTGGAAATTCGGTGTGCTTTCATTAGTAGTGCTTTTTGTCCTGATGCCAATGACCGGTGCCAATCTAGCCCAAATAACAGTTTGGCTGGAAATCTGAGCAAACCTTGAAATCTGTGTAGATTTTGCATTTAGGCCTACTTGTGATAGAAGTGGCAAACAGCAAGAATTGTAATTAGGCCTAAAAAACTAAAACAAAGCTTTCAGGAGGTGCTCCCTGAGTGGAAGCAGAGGCCAGGGCTTTGAGGTCCACCTACCCCCCCCCCCCCCCCCCCCCGACGGTCTCGCCCACCCTGATCCAGCCAAATCACAAATCAACCCATTTCTTTTGCAACCGTGACTGTATCACTGCTACACATCTGAGGGTAACTTTGACAAAAAAGCAATAAATTGGGAGTTCCCTTGTTCACCACATTGGTAGATTTGGCCATCTGAGTCCAATTTGCCTGTGTTTTGCATGCTCCCCACACGGGTTCCTCATAGCAGGCAGCTTTCAAACTTGGGCTTGACTTTGTCCAGCCTTGACTTTTTGCAGCACTGAAGCTTGTACCCTGCCCATTACGGAAAACATGCCCAATAAGCTGCGGCATAAACCCTACCCTTCACCACGAAATCCCACTCGATGACCCACTGCACCAAAATGGGTGATTCTTTTAGAATGTATCAAAAGAATATGTTTGCAAAAGAAACCGAATCTCAGCCATTTCTCTTGGAGAAACTCCAGCACGAGGGGTGCCAACAAGTGGAGTGACAAGCCATACAGGAAGCAAAGATGAAAAGAATTAAATTATCGCCGGTGAACGTTTGTTACAATGACACTCATGAATACCAAGAACGTGCAAGTATTTAGGGCAGCTGGAGGATCTGTCGCGCCAATTGGCGTGGCTTCAGGCCAGGTGAACCAGCGGGTGAATGCATCGCCTGTATTGCACCAGGGCCCCGCGCCCGTGCACATGCCTGCCCAGGAACCGCCCAGGAACCACCGTGTTGTGACGAGGGCCGTTGCTCAAGCGCCCGCGCCCTCCTCGCCCTTGATGGCAGCAAACAACAACAAGCCCACGGTGATTATCACCGGGGCTTCCAGCGGACTGGGTCTCAATGCTGCAAAGAGTGAGAGCAAGCTGTGATGGATCAAGATGCAACTTCCAATTGCAGATGGAATTTGTGTCTGTGTGTGAGGAGTCGCTCAACCTCTCCCTACTTTTGCCTGGGCAGGCCTGGCTGCAAGTGGCAACTGGCATGTGGTGATGGCCTGCAGAGGTGGGTGCACTGCCTCAAGTCTGCAAGCCTGCTTGTATAGTCATGAGTATAGGGGTGCTTATCCTTGGATGCCCCATGCCATGATGGGCTGCATTTGTCTTTGTGTTTCAGCAAGGTGCTTTCCTTTGGGTCACCACTGCTGCAGGTGCTATTTGCCCTTCGGCCTTGAATATTCCTAGCCGCCCTCTCTGCATCTGGGGCCACTGTGAGAGTGGGCTTGCATTGAATTTCACATTTGTTTCAGGCATTGAAAAGTAATTCTATAGAACTACAAGTGCACGAGGTGTGACCGGGGTCAAGCGTTACATTTGCTGTGGCGCTTGTGAGGTTACAAAAAGCTTCAGTAATACTTAAGTGTCTGAACACATCAAGAAGATCCCTGTACGCGAACCCCTTGACTTATCTTTAGAGCCAAGCACGCCAGGATGTTAGCAGGATGTTAGCACAATATGTGGAATTAACAGAAACATAATTTGGGAGTGAAAACCGGTCCCAGGGTGTAGCTGCGGGCCCTGTTGGGGTCATAGGCCAGGAGAGTAATTTGGGGTCTTTTGACTTTCATCATCTTCTGGTGGACGAAGTATGATGATTATTTATGGAATATCATGGAATTATGGAAACCATGGAATAAACATGGTCAGCACGCTAGATCTGTGGACTGCATAAACAGATTTGGGAGGGGCAAGGTCAGGAAGGCTTAGAAAAGTTTCGTGAGACAGAGCCCCTCAAAATGGCTGAGTTAGGACCCCCAGGTACACAGATGATGTGAATCAGATGTAATGGGGCAACGGATCTTGTTTCTTGATGCAGAATTGGAGTGAATGATGGCATCGGTCTGGCTTTGCACTGCACGCATATTTTTGATGCACAGATCGCGCAGGCGACAGCACATTGACATGATAAGCACGGACAACTCAAAAGTTTGCAGGCGGGGCCTGGCTTGCACTGCCCAGGTAATGTCGACGCATAGATAAGGTAGGTCTCAGTGCAATGCCCTGGTATGCACAGACAGCTTGTGTGACAGCGGGCGGGATCTGGCTTACACTGCCCACCTCTGCTGCCCTCCTGACAACTGCTGTTGGACAACAGTCTTTCCTACTTATGGGCAAAAGCATGGGCAGGAAACTTGCACAACGGAGAGGTCCTTGATGAAATGGCTAAGGGGCAATCGCATCAAGGAACGTGACGAGATGAAGATTGTGGATGAGTGTAACAGGCCTTTGTCTCGACAGCCTGGAGTACAGTTGCAGGTGACACTGGCAGAGAGTCTTGCTTTTAGGCAGCATGAAGGCAAAATGAATAAAACTCTGTCAGATAATTTTGGACGAGACAAAAATAATGTTAACGCGCCTGCCCTTGAGGTTAGGCTTCATTATGTACAAGTAGCAGGCCTCTACTTGCAAGCCTCTGGTTGCATGCTCGTTTTCATGACGCCACCAACCAGCTAACACGGAGTGCGCTTGGAACTGAGCAATGGACGCTTGCAAAAGGGTTGCCCAGAAGGCTCTGGGCTCAACCATTCTTAGAGGTTTGCTAAGCAATATGTAGCCAAGCAATGTATGGATTCTCTGCACACAGACAAGTCTTGGACCTCCTATGACCAAACTGCCAATGTATCGACAAGCGATGTATGGACTTTCCACAGAGACAGACTGATCCTGGACTTTCTATGATCAAACCATTTACCCCACATCCAGCCCACCTTGGCAGCACGGGCTGTTGCTGCGACATACTCCAGGTCGACCTTCTTAAACTGAGCTGCAGACCCCGCCTCCTGTTAGCAAAAGAAATGAAAAGGGAAGTCTAAGCCATCCAAAAGGCCGCGTGCATTGAGTCCTCTGTCAGCAGCGCCATAGGAGTGGAAAAAAAAAGGTGATAAGGTCGGGCTGAGACATGGGCAGCAAAAGTAGCTGCAAGTGTTCAAAGATCACTTTGGACAGAAGACAAGCTGGTTAAGGATATAGACATGTAATGATACACTCATAAATCTCCAGGTCGTCAAGTGTGGCAGGCAAGGTAGAGAGCTCTCCTTTCAACACAGCGGGAGCAAAGCCAGCGTGTCCCTGGTGGTGTAGCAGCTTAACGCGCACAGTGCGCAAAGCGTCCATGTGCACCATACTCTAAAAGAGAACCAGCAAAAATATGATGTTCCTGGAATTCAAAAGCCTCTTTTGAGAACCCCCTATTACCTGACCTCGGCCACACCAGATTTCATTCAGGCTACATACCTGCAATGGTGAGTCATGGCAGCTTTATATGCCTTTATCCACCTATCCCCGCAACACATGTGCAACCATGCATTTCACACACACACACACACATTTCCTGGAAGAAAAAAGCAACGCACCTTGCGCGTGGTGCCTAAACAGCAGAAAATGCTGTCCGCTCCGGCAAAGTATGGGGCACCTTCTGTCTCCAAGTTGTCCATATTGATAACTCCCTGCCCATGTGCCAGCAAAATGTGAGGGTTCGCTGCCTAACACAGCGGGCATCGGCTGACGCTTATCAGGATTTAATTTGAGCGCAGCCTTGCATTTTTATATAAAGAAGCAAAACTTATCACCAGATATGAACACAATATGAGAGGGTTCAACGGTGCAAGCAAGCCTTTTTGTGAGTTTCACAGCCTTGCATCGCTGGATTTTCCACTGTGAAATGCAGAATTCTTTTGCGCACAAGTAATGTCACACCTGCAACTTATCAATGGCTGTGTACAAGGAGGGCACATCAAGTCTGATGATGCACAGCTAAATGTGTCCACCTTCATTTCAATCTGTCAGTTATCAGAAAAGAAGGCATAATAAAGAAATTGTCATAATCACAAACACATACACAACGCACGCACGCACGCATACACACATACACACACGCACACCTGTTCCAGCCTCCCTTTTATGTCGTCTGCTTTAAAATTGTCAGGAACAGTAGCTTGCCTCCTGCCTGCAAAGACAGACATTTTCGCGATGCAAGTGAAGATGTGAGCTCAGCTTACTTCAGTGCTCCGTTCATCCCTGAAGAGCAACGAGTGCCCTTACCCCCACCAAGACCTGCCAACAAAATAAGCGCCTCAGCATGACAAGGTCAAACCATGTCTACCCTGGCCTTATTGAACATTGCTCGTGACATCCAACATCACTTCCATGTTTTCAGTTTTGTTGCGTCTCTGCTGGCAGCTTCATGACATTGACAAGAAGAATCACACCAATGTTCCAAGTCTGTGATGCAAGCAAACAGAGCGATACGAACTGAGTGATACGAACAGAGGGCTCACCAAGCGCCACAACATGTTGCCAGTGGCCCGAAATGAGTAGGTGCCCAAGCACCTGGGCCCCCACAGCACCAGTGCATCCCACAACCACAGCCTGCAGATTCGGGACAGGTGAGCAAGCGTACAGCATTTATGTGTCCATTTGTGTGGAAGGTAGAAGGTCCTGTTCTATGGTTAAACGTGTGTGTAAGTGTGTTAGTGTGAGTGTGTGTGTGTGTGTGTGTGTGTGCGCGCGCGTGTGTGTGTGTGTGTGTGTGTGTGTGTGTGTGTGTGTGTGTGTGTGTGTGTGTGTGTGTGTGTGTGCATGTGTGTGTGTGTGTGCGTGTGTGTGTGTGTGTGAGTGTGTGTGTGTGTGTGTGTGTGTGTGTGTGTGTGTGTGTGTGTGTGTGTGTGCGTGTGCGTGTAAGTGCGTGTAAGTGCCTGTGTGTATCACCTTGTGCAGTTCCATCTCACTGGGCATTGCAGTAACAATTAAAGCTTTTTCTTTCAAAGGCGTTGAAATACCGTTAGAATTGTTTTTTGACCAAGACCTTGAGGGTGAAACAACGGCACGCAGGAAACGAAGACGAAATAAAATAGTAATCGCCGGTGAACGTTCGTTGCAATGGCACTCATGAATACCAAGAACGTGCAAGTATCTAGGGCAGTTGGAGGATCTGTCGCGCCAATTGGCGTGGCTGCAGGCCGGGTGAACCAGCGGGTGAATGCATCGCCTCTTTTGCACCAGGGCCCCGCGCCCGTGCGCATGGCTGCGCAGGAACCACCCAGGAACCACCGTGTTGTGACGAGGGCCGTTGCTCAAGCGCCCGCGCCCTCCTCGCCCTTGCTGGCAGCAACCAACGACAAGCCCACGGTGATTATCACCGGGGCTTCCAGCGGACTGGGTCTCAATGCTGCAAAGAGTGAGAGCAAGCTGTGATGGATCAAGATGCAACTTCCTATTGCAGATGGGATTTGTGTCTGTGTGTGAGGAGTCGCTCAACCTCTCCCTACTTTTGCCTGGGCAGGCCTGGCTGCAAGTGGCAACTGGCATGTGGTGATGGCCTGCAGAGGTGGGTGCACTGCCTCAAGTTTGCAAGCCTGCTTTTGGCTGCAAGCAGCATGTCCATGCAAACATGCAAACGCCCTGCAATTGCAAGGACACCACCACTGTAATGGTCTGTCAGTAACTAGCTCAGTTGAGGCTCTAAAACACAATGCTATGGCTGACATGAGACTCAGAATGAAACACAATGCTGTGGCCGCAGACTTTGCCAAGGCAGAGCGCGAGGCACGCAAGATCGGCATTCCCAAGGGCAGGTATGGACAGAAGGGGTGATGTAAAATCTAAGTCCAACTGTCTGTCTACAATGGGGAAGTTGTGGAATCAGGACATAGCTTTCCCTACTTAGGGCAGCAAATGCGAACCGAACTGACTGCCTGGTCAGTTTAACCCTTGCTTGTTTCTTTGTTCCTTTCCTTTTAACCCTTGTCAAAGCATAAGCACCACGGAAGATACAAGCTTGTTCTCTTTGATCCTCAAGAAATACACAGGAGAGAGTTCCAGCCCCTTTTTTGCTTGTCTTTGTTGCCAACAAAGTGAGTGCTTTGTTGCCAACAAAATGTTGAACAAGAAAGCCTGCATGTGTTACAAGCTCGTGCAGATTGTACAGATTCAGTTCTTGTCAGATCTAAAGAGGAACGCCAACAGACGATTTACAAGAAAAGGGAAATATATATGTAAGAATCTGTAAGAACTCCTTGAAAGAACTTGTAGTGTAATAGGGCCCTCTAATTTGCATGCAACCATCATGCTTCACCAGCTCTTCTGCCCCACTGTTCATAACTCCAACTGCTCGCAGCTACACCGTCATGCACTTGGACCTGGCGGCGCTGGACTCTGTGCGCATCTTCGCAGACATGTTCAAGGCATCAGGCCGTCGCCTGGATGCTTTGGTGTGCAACGCCGCTGTGTACCTGCCCACTGCGAAGGTGTGTGTGTGTGTGTGTGTGTGCTCAGGCATGTTGATGCTTATGATTCTTTTGCCTTGGCTCAAGGCCGAATGGCTAGAAAAGTGGAAGATGTTAGTCCCTCTGGGCGCAAGTGAAGCGCAAGCTACCTTGCCAATTTGCAGAAGTCCGCATACACTGCTGACGGTTTCAAGCTGAGCATGGGCAGCAATCGTCTCGGCTTTAAATCGCAAGCACACTTACACACTTGTGGCCAACTGGCATTCACAGGAGCCCGTCTACACTGCTGATGGCTTCGAGCTGAGCATGGGCACCAACCATCTGGGCCACTTCCTGCTTGTGAACCTGCTGTTGGACAAGCTCAAGGAGGCCCCCAACAAGGACCCCAGGTGATAAGATTACAGAGTCTTCCCCAATGCATGCCCCAGCCCCATTACAGCTATGGGCACACATACACCTCCCACAGGACTTGGTCACGTTCCGAGCCATAAGAAGGGTCCTCCACTCACATGCTAACGCCATCGTGGGCCAGGAAATATCAATGTACTAATTTTCCAAGACGCAAATGTGTGGGTGGTAAATACTGCATCTGACACGAAAGGTGCCGCTCCTGTGGGTGGTGCTCGCATGACTCTTGTCTCACCTATCTTCGGCACCATCCTGCTGATTCTGTATGATTCTGTCTTTTGAGCCTTTCATAAAGCTGTGAGTTGAATACCTGCATGTCTGTACCTATGTATGGTATTGGACGTCCATCTTGCCTGATGCTGTTTGCCTTCAGCTGCACCAAGCAAGTTTGCACCCTCCCTACCCTCCTGATCCCCATCAACCTCTTTCTTTTCTTTCTTTTCATGGTGGAAGGGATACATGAAGCTTTAGGTGTCCAGCTTTCCTTAATTGATGTGTGGGGATTGTTTTCACTGGCTATGCATTTTTCCGTTTGCCACCTGCGAGCTACAGGCATCTTTGGACAACAGGTCGTGTCTCCAGCATGCTCACAGACAAAAGACTTGCTTACCCATGATCACAGTTTTGATGTCCTTGCCATCAGGACTAGCTGGCAGTGAGGCAACAAACGCTGCCACTGAGCACTTGCTGTGCGGCTTATGCTCACAGGTGCATCATCGTGGGATCCATCACTGGCAACACCAACACCCTGGCTGGCAATGTGCCTCCTAAGGTAGGAACTCGGTAGGGCAGAAGGGTATGTTGTTCTAAAACGTTCCATTTAAGGTTGAACAAGCTGGCTCCCGGAAGATGCTGCCTGCGTGGCGAAGCAGGACGAACTGGCTCCTGTGTATTTAGTGTGTGTAGGGGTGCTGCTGGCCGGGTTTCCAGGGAATGTTTTTTCCTGGAGAGTCACACGAGCTTTTTCCCTGACCTGTGAGGTCATGAGACTGCGAGAAAAAAGTGCGGGCTGTTGAACATTCCCTATATCATTGTGGCGAGTGATTGGTGTGCAAGGCAATCTCCGCCTGCCATTTTGTGTGCCTGCAGGCCAACCTGGGCGACCTGTCTGGCCTGGAGGACATGCTGCCCGTGGCGGATGGATGAAACACTCAGGAAAAACACAGGAGCTGTTGCTGCTGACCGTTGAGGTGATGACTGATGCGCCAGCAATCAAACCATGCTTTCATGTGTGCCTGCAGGCCAACCTGGGCGACCTATCTGGCCTGGAGAACATGCAGCCCATGGCTGATGGCGGCGAGTTTGATGGCGCCAAGGCCTACAAGGATGCCAAAGTGTGCAACATGCTGACCATGTGCCAGCTGCACAAGTGAGTGGGTACGCCTGGTGCCTGTGTCATGCGGGTCAAGAGCACAGACAAGGCCTGTGTGGTGCTTGGCAGACCACAGACTGAGGCTGGTGCTGTGCAGACCACGGGCAGGGCCTGTGCTGGGCAAGGATCTTGATCTGATCTCTTGAGACTAATGCTGTGGAGGTCAGGGCCTGGTGCTGGGCAGGCTCCTGTGTGCCTGTGCGGTGCTGTCCAGTGATCAGGGACTTTTTCTGGCCAGACTGCAGGCAGGGCCTAACCAGAGACTGGTGCTGGGGGCAGACTGCCATGTTTGCCTGAGCGCTCCTTGCAATTTGATGCGCTGAAGTGTTGCTTGGATACAGATGTGTGCTGGGCAGACCACAGATTGCCATCGCAGCATTGCTTTGGGGCTGGGCTGGGTTGCTGTTCTTGTTTGGGGAACCTGCTGAGCAAGGCGCGCGGCAAGAGAACCCATCCCTGCCATCGACTAGAACCAATTGCGGTGCGCACACGCCTGCCTGTGTGTCCCACCCACTTGCCAAACAAAGGCCTGCTCCGAGCCCCTTCTCCCCCCTTGCTGTTGTGCACCTCCATGCGCAGGCGCCTGCATGAGTCCACCGGCATCACCTTTGCATCCCTGTACCCTGGCTGCATCGCCAGCTCTGGCCTTTTCCGCAACCATGTGCCCCTGTTCCGCTACCTCTTCCCCCGCTTCCAAAAGAACATCACCAAGGGCTACGTCAGTGAAGAGGAGGCTGGCCGCCGCCTCATGGAGGTGAGCATTTGTGCAAACTGGTTTTGGGGAGCAGTTGGGGAACAACAGCAACACAAAATTTGAGCTTGCAGCACCCACAGTCTCATGCAAGCCCGTCATCTAAATACTTGTTGTGAGTCCGTGTGTGCACGCGCGCATTTGGCAGTGCCTGCTCGCTTTGCACCGTTATGTGCGGCCAGCCAGCGCTCAAGGCACAGCTCAAACGCCCTTATAGAGAGCTGTGCACTGAGTATGAAGAAAAAGCCTATGCTGGACACCAATCAGCTTGCATCAAGCAACGACCCAGCAGCACACACATTGTTTGCTTGTAGGTCATGCTCGCCAACCTAGTGCAGGCTGTCACCATCAATTTGCAGCCTGAACAGCTCCATGTGCACCTGTCCTCACTGGGCCATTCAGGAGCATACAGAGCATCTGCACTTGCAGACCACTGCTGTAAAAACCACAATACACAAGGCATGAGCATCCCCCACTGCACCCTGAAAATTGCGCACTCACAAATTGTGTTTGCATGCATCCATGTGCACAGGTGGTGGCAAGCCCAGACCTGAAGAAGAGTGGTGTGTACTGGAGCTTCTCCAACACCAGCGGCTCCTTTGAGAACCAGCTGAGCGAGGAGGCCAGCGACGATGCTAAGGGCTCCCGCCTGTGGGATGTGTCCATGAAGCTGGTGGGCCTTGCTTAAAATGGTGGTGGAATGTGAAAACCTCAGGGCTGGCTGGAAGGAAGCACGATGTGGGGGAGGTAACGGGGGAAAACTTAGAGGTTGTTGGGAGATATGAGTGGGGAAGGATTCGGGCTCAAAAAGCTAAACCGGGTGACTTGGGAAATGTGTATTTCGGGGCGGACAGCCTGCCGATGGGGATAGATGGCACCCTTCAAGCATTGCAAGATCCATCCAAGGCCTCAGTATGTAGACCTGGCAGTGTCTTGTGCAACCAGGATGGCAGGCCAAGGAGGCAAGAGGTTTGAGTCGAGCCAAGGGCTGTCATTGCAAATTCTAGGTGGTTCACTATGGGACTCGTTCGATCGTATATTGCGGGACTGCTCCTTCTCCTTCTTGCAACAAGCACACCGACATGTGTGTAGCAGCAGCTTATTTTGTGCAGGCTTAATCTGTGATGCCTGCTTGTTGGCCACTATGATATTAACACAAAAGCAATCATAAATGTGGACCTGTGCTGAGGCCCTTGTTAGTTTGCAAGTGAGGGGACCTGTCCTTAATGCACACAGCCTTTTTGACTTGCGCGGTCATTTCTTTCCTTCTTTTTCTTCAAGATGGGCTCAAGGATTTTGGTGCATTCGCAACAGACAAGTTTATGAAGACTTGAGGTAAAGCCAGGGGCATAGGCTTGGACTCTGATGAGTTTTTTTCTCATGGAGAGAAAGAAATGGATACACAGCTGCACCTGCCTACGAGGGCAGCTTAGCTGAAGCGAACATGCCTGTAACCTAATAAGACCATCCTAGGATAGTGTGTCAAAAGTAGAAGAAAGATGCAGAATGCGTAATGACGAGAGCAGCACCAGAAGCAAAGAGAGTTGGCTGGTCTTTCTAGACAGAACTGCTGCAAATGGCTGTTGAAACGACATAGATGACAGACTCTGAAGGCCTTCGGAAGGCTTTATACTTACAAGGGAAAAAAAAGAAGGCTTCCTGTCGAAAAGAAAGACTGCTAGGGAAGGGAAGGGAAGGGTTACATAGCTGTACCTGCCTGCGGGGGCAGCTTAGCTGAAGCAAAACGTGCCTGCAACCAAACCAGTCCAAACTAAAAGCAAAATGAGCTAGAAGCTCAGTCACAGCATTTCAGGCAAGCAGACACAAACTTGGCTAATCCTAGGACATCAGCCTGATTCATGAAGTCTCTAAGGCGTGATGCACTGCTTGGGGGTGCAGAGCTAAACAGATGCTGGAGCTGAGTGCGCAGTTCTGTTAAATCCTGGGATGGGCAATCCAGGATAACATGCTCTTCGTCTTGTACAGTGTGCCAGTCACATTTATTGCAAATTCTAAGCTCGTATGGGCACCTATTTCCATGATGCCGTTGGGTTTCTACTCGAAGGTTGTGACCGGAAAGGCGTAAGCATGAAATACTGCGAAATAATTTTTGAGGAATATCTTGTCGTAGGTAGAGAGGTAGCAATGGCTTTTTGTTTCTCTTCTTTTCATCCCACCAGCCTGGTATAGAGCCCAATGGAATGCCAAAGTGTGTGTGGTACGTCCTCATGATTCTACTGGAAGCATGGGCCTCTTGTGGAGTCAGACTGTCCAGACTCCTCCAATCATGGATAATATGCTCACGAAGAACACCCTCCAAGTCGTTCATGTTAACCTTGGCTCTGGTGCGTATAGCAGCAGCAAACTGTTGAGCATGAGGCACGTCATTCAAGGCTGTCAGAACCTGGTGAGTCCAACTGCCCTTTTTATCAGCAAGTCGTAGGTCTGCTTGCGCAACTTGGCTCAAAAGGGCATTGCTTGTACTGAGAAGAGAGTTCCAGAATCTCATGATACACCTGAACCAGTAAAAATAAAGGGGCATCTGTCCCGTCTCTCGAAGTAAGCAGTGCGTTTCTGTTGCTCTCTTAACACCCAAAAGAGACTTGAGGAAGCCTGTATGATAGACATGTGCTTTAGTTTTCGCTGATGACTCGAAAGAAAGTTTGTCTGTAGCCCATATTTGGCATCCGTATAAACCTGCTGTGAGTGCAAAGACTTGAAAGAGCCAAAGCATGGCATGTTTCCTATTCAAGATACCAAGTTCAGCGCCAGCCTTTTGTACTCTGGCAATGCCTCCCATAAAGTTACGTGCCATTTGGCTTGTAGCAGCATTCATTTTGCCATCACGTCTCAGTAGAACTCCAAGGTATTTAAATTCTGTAACAACCTCAAGGGCTGTGCCATTGTACTCAAAAGTAGGCAGTTGCGTAGAATCTGCGCTGAAAAAAACCATGACCTTGGTCTTGTTTGTATTGAGTGTCAGCTCTTTGTGGCGCGCATACTCATGGAACCTATTAAGCTGGAATTGCAGGTTTTCTGCAGAGTTTGCAAGAACCATCGTGTCATCTGCATAATCACAATGGGACACCTTGGTTGTTTCTGTGGCTGTAACAGCCCCTCGTCCAGAATCTAAAAAACGGTCCGGAAAGACTGCTAGCCTGCTTATAAAAAGATATAATAAATAATGGTACAATTGTTGTTTTGATTCATGATTTACAGGTTTATAGAATGGACCGTTAGCCACGACGTTGGACTAATAGGCCTGGTGCTGGTACATTCCAGCACACGGAGGCGGAAACTGTAAACGAGGAAACTGAAGAAAAGGGGTATGTCCACAGGATGCAAAACCAATGTTTTATCTCAGGAGCGCACAAAGAAAGGGGGGCATGGGCAACCTGGGATATCTCTGGCCTACGCTCGGAAGAGTCTGAGTACCACCATCTACAAGCCTTTCACACCAAATGAGTTCGACCATAGGCCACTGCCCGGAGAGCAATCCGTCCTATGTGTGCGCGCCGCTAACATAGCAGAGGAAACGAAGCAGCAATTCCTTGATACACACCACTTGAGAGGGAAGAAGCCGCAGATAGTACACCTTCAGCTCAGGCAGAGCCTGCCATACACATGTCCAGCTGGATTAAAGCACGACCTGATTGAACCTGAGTAGACGCAAAAGAAGAAACTGAAGGGAAGGTGGGGTGCAGAAACACAACCTGAAATGTCTCTTTTGATTCATGAAAGCAACCACGTCAAAATATTTAACATGGTTGGTGGAAGTCTGGTATGGAACCACCTGAGAAGAGGCACTGCCAGTGGAGAGTGAAAGAAAAGGACTAAGGGAACAAGGAGGAGCATACCAGAGCCGAAGAGAGCAGACCTGGGGGTGTGCATTTGAAAGTAATAAGCTGCTCATCTTGCATATCATCTTGGGCATCACGATGGTCACAGAAAGAAATGTCATCATGCTAAGTAGCTTGCACAACTTTGAGAGTGTAGACACTAAGGTGAAGCCAGGCCATCCTCCGTTGCACAGTGTGTTCGGGCAAATCCAGGCACAGATACTAAGGCAGGAAAGAAAAAGACTGCGCATACCAGGTCCGGCTGCGTGCATGAAAGAAAGGTTCCCTCACTAGCAAGCTAGCTATGGCCTTGCCGATGAGGCTCAAATGCTAAGCCTAAACTGAGCAAGGAGCCAGCTGAAAGAACGAATGAAGGTAGAATATCAGGGGAGTACGAAACGTGAAGATTCCTTGTTGGAAGGGCACACCAGTGATGATAATTTATCATCTTGAACTGAATTTGGTCTTGAAAGAAATGAAAAGATATGGAAACTATGTAGACTGAGGAAATCCTCCATGCATTAAAGAAAAGGAGATTGGTCTTGAGGATAAGAATTTTAGGGAAATTATCTCCAATATGCAAGGCGCCGAGACTTGAGATCCACCACAACCTGGCTCAAATCCAGAGGGTTAGCTGACCGTATTTTCAGTTGGAGACCATGAGCATGATATAAGCCATTCATGGTAGGCAATAAGTGTGAGTCCAACAGAAAAATCCTGGAGGCAAGGTTAAAATCAGCATGGAAAACCTTTTGTAAGAAGAGGGCTGTTGCAGGGGCAAGAGAATTATAAAAACGTGCATTGAACGTTCCTAGCCACTGCAAGTGGCTCTGAACCAGTGGAACTCAATAGGCTCCATCCCGCACTCACGTAGCACACTCCGTGAAGGATTTGATGATATTTTTCCCAAGTTGGATCAAAAATCCTAGTAACCATTGTTATATGCAATTATCATTAGCAACTCTCAAATCAATATTTGTATCTACAAAGTAAAATCGCATGCTGGCATTGCTGGTAACGAGTGTGCAGATGCTATTGCTAAATATCAAGCAAGCCAAGCCAATAATAATGTGGCTGATACTGGGATCCCTAGCGCAGGCCCTGGCGGAAATCCTTTCTCTCATTTGTTTTGGTTAGCCAAGGAGGAAAAAATGAACACAATGCTGACACATCCACAGCTCCTGCTCCCGATCCTAAAATCACCTACCTCCCCAATCTTCAAAATGCTCTCAAGTCTCACATGCATACAAAGCACAGGCTTGGATATGCCAACCCCAAAACAGGCTACAAGGGTTACAAGGGTTACAAGGGAAAAAGGCCTCAGTCAAGACGTTTGACTGCTAGCCTGTTCATAAATGTAAAATTAAGGAGGAAAAAAAGAAGTTTGTTTGTGTTTTCTGGTAACAGCTGGTAAAGATGGCTGGTAAAGGAAAATGTTCATGTCCAGTCATGGCAGAGGGCACACACGCGTAGTACGGATGAGGGAGCAGAGGAGCACAAGCCAGAGCAGAAGTCCCACCACACGGAACACCTTCAGCCTTAAGCAGACTCTCTGAGAATGAGCACTACGCATGGACACCAGCCAATGAGAGCTATTTGAACACTCCGGACAAAAAATCCTACATCAAGCTCACATTCCAGCTGCTCCACACTTGCCCAATCACTAGCCCACCATAAGCTGCAGGCACATCATGAGGCACCCTCCACCTTGGCCTGTCTCCGCCCCTGCATCCTCAACTCAAGGTCACAGTTGCGCGTTCTCTGCATGCTTGTACACACCACGGAGCTCTCTAGACAGCACCAACTGTTCATCTAACAACTGCTTGTACTCCTCAGACACCATAGCATCACCCATCCCCAGTGTGCGCATGAGCTCATCTATGCGGTAGGCAATCTCCCCAAAACAGGCTACTAATCTTACTATCAGACTTCATTACCTCATGTTAACAAGAAAGTCAGCAACGCCTTTAGAAACATGCCTTGTATATCCACACCTATGAAGCGCACCATTTTCAATATTGCACTGGCACCCTCTATAACCAAAAACACGCAGTTCGCTTCAAGAGGTCCACTGACCCACTATGCCCTCTCCCAGGCTGTCATCAATTAGACAGCGCACTCCACATGCTTTCAGGCTGCCAAAATCATATCATCTCCCGCATGAAAACTGAACGCCACGATGTTGCTGGAAGAATGGTGATGAAAGCTCTCAGCATAACTTACTTGAAGCCCTTTGGGGGCAGGCTTGGTTAACATGGACATAGGGAATGATGATAGGCTGGCGCAACACAACCTCCAAATCCCTGCACATGCATCAAACAGAATTTTACCCCCTTACCTTTTTCCTAGAAATTTTCGTGAGAGATCTAGACTCACATCCAGTCGTCCTGATGCTATACTGATTACTCCCTATAAAGCCAAACCCACTCCTTCTTCTCCTTCAAGAAGTTCTTCCACTCGCTTACACCATGCGTTACGCAGCAGACACAACCCAACACAGAGGACCACACGAGCCAACCGCGCGAGCCCCACCAACTTCATGTAAACCAGCGACATGTGCACTTGATTGAGATTAAGTATTGTGAAGACACGAGGCCTGGACTACAATTAAGAGGCGACACAGCGGCAGCATACAGACCTCAGCAAACTCATTAGTGCTAAAATTGTGACTCTCAACACTATCCTTCTGGGTGTTGGTGGGACCTGCTATACTGATCATACCTTGAAGCAATTTAAACAACTTGGACTGAACCATCAACGGGCCCATAAACTTGCTCAAAAACTCCATGCCCATTCGGTTCAGTATGCCCATAAGCTTGTTACGACGTGCTATGGAAAATAGTGATGCTTCTCACAGCCAGGTTCTGGAGCCGGGTGCTTCCAGTAATCCTCCAGATCCCCATTAGCTTTTCTTCTTTGTAGCTTTGTGGTGGAGGAGGCTCACGGCTCTTCTGAGCCAATGTGTCTCCTTTTCCTTAATTGTTGCAGGGAGAGTTTCCTCTGCCTACGTAGTTTTCTTTTCTTGCAATTGTCCACCTCGTGGCCTCATTGAAACAGAGAGTTGCCTAAATCTGACCGGCACTCATGCCTGCTGGGATAACATGCGTCTTAAAAAGCCATAAGCAAGCATGAAGCAGTGGCAAGCTGATGTTGATGAGCAAAAGTACGAGTGCAAGCCATACCTGCAAAACAAGACTTGAGGGTTTTTTTAGCGGCAGAGTGCAAGTTGAGATAAAATTTGGACCATTCTCGATTGTTGTGTATCATTCTTACGCAGAGGTCATGGTAAGAAGGCCTTTAGACACGATGCCTGGCTGCCATGACCTCAACTGTCTTCTCATCTCCGAGATCAGGCACGCGCTACTGCTAGTAACCCTCCTGATTCACATTGCTTTTTTTCTCTTGGTGCAGGGGATACATGGTGGCTTGGTCCCTAGGTATCCTCTTTTTCTGAACTGATGTGGGGAGTGCTTTCACTACCTGCGTGTTTTTTTTCCAACTGTCATAATCAAGTGTATGAGGTGTGGCCTATAATCTGCAGGGCTTTTCAAGGACTCAAAGACGCTTCATCCACCCGAGTTCAGCCAATCCTCTCATTCTGCACACTGCCCCTGATGTGGCTCGATGGACAATGCTAACCGTATTGCCCTTGGCTATCTCAGCCCATTTTACCAGGCATGACATGGAAAGGCACCATGCAGCTTTTGCTTAGCTTTTGATAGCAGCCTCTGCAATAAATCCATCAACTTCTGTTGAACAAAAGGCAGACATGGCTCATCTTTTTGTTACCAAGGAGTCTGCTTCTATGAAAGAAACTTGTGTTGTCTTCTGCCTACGTTGCCTGGGCCTTTTCCATAGTTGATGTGGGGAGTGTTTTCACTGCCTGAGTAGTTTTTCTTTTTCTTTCTACGTTGCTTTTTATTTTTTGACATGGGTGTCTAAAATATATTGTTGCCCCTGACTGGCTCCTCCCCTCTGGTACAGGCTCTTCTGCAATATAAGAGGAGAGTCCGGGTGTTCAGGGATGTGGCATAAAACTCCAGATCTCCATGCATTAAGGACTTCTTTTGAAAAAAGAAGAGACTGCACACGCCAGGTCTGTCTGCATAGAAAGAAAGAAAAGAAAAGAAAAACTACGTAGGCAGAGAAAACTCTCCCTACAACAATTAAGGAAAAGGAGACACATTGGCTCAGAAGAGCCGTGAGCCTCCTCCACCACAAAGCTACAAAGAAGAAAAGCTAATGGGGATCTGGAGGATTACTGGAAGCACCCGGCTCCAGAACCTGGCTGTGAGAAGCATCACTATTTTCCATAGCACGTCGTAACAAGCTTATGGGCATACTGAACCGAATGGGCATGGAGTTTTTGAGCAAGTTTATGGGCCCGTTGATGGTTCAGTCCAAGTTGTTTAAACTGCTTCAAGGTATGATCAGTATAGCAGGTCCCACCAACACCCAGAAGGATAGTGTTGAGAGTCACAATTTTAGCACTAATGAGTTTGCTGAGATCTGTATGCTGCCGCTGTGCCGCCTCTTAATTGTAGTCCAGGCCTCGTGTCTTCACAGTACTTAATCTCAATCAAGTGCACATGTCGCTGGTTTACATGAAGTTGGTGGGGCTCGCGCGGTTGGCTCGTGTGGTCCTCTGTGTTGGGTTGTGTCTGCTGCGTAACGCATGGTGTGAGCGAGTGGAAGAAGGAGAAGAGTCTGCATGACAAGAGAAGAAACTATGAAGCCTGAGGAAACTCTCCCTTCATCAATTATGGAAAAGAGGATGCCTAGGGCTGAGGCACCATGTATCCTCTCCATCAAGAGAAGCAGGAAAAAGTCAATAGGGGTCCAAAGGGTACGATCAGTATCCCTTGCCTGATCTTGTTGACAAGAGTTAGAAGGAGATTTTTCAAGAGCACGTCTGGTGCTAACAACTGTCGCAGGGTTGCATCTGCTCCAGTGGATAATCCTATTTTTCATTCTTTAATCATTTGGTTGACCTGGCGCTATCGACATTCCACTTGCAGACAGATCTTTGTAACAAGGAAGTTTGCAAGCGTACTGGACAGGATGAGCATAAAGCTTCAGAGCAAGCTTGGTGGCTTTATTGGTGTCAAGACCAAGCTCTTTAAGGGGCTCCAAAGTGTGAGGGGTGTAGATGACCCCGTCCACACCTTATAGAATGGTATGGAGGGTGACTTGAGCTGAGGCCCTTGAAAGATGGCGGCAGAGGTCACACGCATCAAGGGAAGGTTTTCTGACGAGTGAGCTAGCTAGGGCCTCTGACCATTTAAGCTCTGTTTCTGGCTTTCTTCTACTAGAAGAGCCTAGTAGGCTAGCTGTGTCTAAAGAAAAGAAAAGAAAAGTCTACGCAAGCCAGGTCCGGCTGTGTGCATTAAGGAAAGGTCCCCTAACTAGCAAGCTAGCTAGGGCCTCACCGAGGAGGTTCACAGGCCCAGCCTAAACCAAGCTATGAACCGATGGGGAATAACTAATGAGGGTCAGGCGGGTTGCTGTCAGCCATGCGCCTGCGGGCGTGGACTTTCCTCCTCCTGCTCTGAACTGCCTCGCTCCCAGTGATGCCCCTGCCAGAAGAACCCTGCAAGTATAATGTCACGGTGTGCCTGGTGTTTCTAATTCTTGTTAAGGATTGGAGTGCATGGCAACTTAATTGAGAGGCTAATTTTTCTGCGTTATGTCTGGTAAGACCCAGCTCAACCACTGGCAGGGGAGTGATGGTGTAGTCATTATAGATAGTACCTGCTACACCAAGTAAGATGGTGTGCAAGGTCACCTTATTATTTGTGTTTGGGTTTCTGAGACTACGGGTGCGAAGTCTGGAAATGGTACCAGCATGCTGGTCAGCAGCTGTTCGTAGGCTGGGTATGGGGCTAGTGTCAGGGCAGAATTTAAGTTCCACAAGGTGAATATCTCTGTCGTGGGCAGGTATCATCCTAGGGTTAAGATGGGTTGCTCTCCCTGGGATAGGGCGCACAAAGACAGCATCAGGACGGCTTTGGTGTCGGGCAGAGGGGCCAGAACCGTTGGGAAAAGCCCAGTCAGGAATATCCCTGGAGATGTTTTCAGGGACTTCAATGCCCTGTTCTTGAAGCTTTTCTCTACAGCAAGCGTCCATGGTAACAAGGAATGAGCCATGTGCACCTTTGTTCATGGCTTCACAACAGAGACTGAGGGCAATGTTGTGTCTGTTTATGAACATCCCTTGGCATGTTGGGTGTGAACATCCGAGGACAAGGTGGTTGATGCTATCCATATTGCCGCATAATCGGCAGTTGGCGGGCCCAGATGTGTGATTGAACCTGACAGCGTGTTTCTGGGTTTAGATTGTGTCAGTGCGGTACTTGAGGAGGTTTATTTGTTGTTTAAAGGTACTCTTGGAGTTGCTCCAAAAGGAATTGCTATTTTTTTGGTTAGCAAGCTTAGGGGATGGCTTAAGTAAGCCTGTGCTGGTATTGCTGTTATGAGATGGTGGTTGCATGAGTTGCTGCCAGCTTGTGTAATAGCAACTGGATATATCAGCAGAGCCAAGTTTGTGTATGTTATGCATGTGTGTTTTGAGCTTATCTTTCAAGTTAGTGAGGTATAGGGGTGTGGGATTATGGGAGTGCCCTCGTGGAGGTTTGACGGATAGCCAAAAGGAGTTGTGGAAAGGATCCTTGGCATCAGGCAATGAGATATCTGTGTTATCCATAATAGCTGCAGTTTGTGCGCAAGCATCAGCTCCCTCATTGCCAATGACGCCTGAGTGGGCTTTGACTTTATAGAAATTCAGCTGATGTGGTGAGTGCTCTATGATGGTTGAAATAGCCTGAATGAGCTCTGCATGTAGGTGGGTCCGCATGCGCATTGGATTGAGAACCTGTCTGTAGATTTGGGACAAACAGGACGCACTGTCAGTGGCTATGTTGTGTGGCCCTGTTGGAGTGCAACAAAGATGCCAGCCAGTTCTGCTCTGTTGATTGTGTTAGTTGGGCCACGGCCATTGGGTTTGATGTACAGTTGTATTTGTGGTGGAGTAATTCAGGAGCTAGAAGAAATCCTACATCTCTTAAACCCTGCCCATGAGGAAGCCACAACCTTCCTACAAAATTTAAATGGAGCATCAGCCAAGAAGACTGCAAGACTGGGCATACTCGGCAACAAACCTGCTGCCGAGGTAGTTGAAGACCTAGCCAAAGGTGTTGCCAACTTAATACACATATGCTCTCAAGTAGCACTCAATACGTATAGCACAAAAATAATCTCCTCTGACCACAATCATTACAATCCAAGGCCCATCAGCAATAAGCGGCGTGCCCTACGCAAAAAGCTCGGAATTGCTAAGTTTATACATTCCCAACTGAAGCCTCCTATTAGTACCCAGCCCGAGGCCGACAGCGCCAAAACCATTTTGGAACAAAACAAGGAGAACCAAGCCTTATGCAATGCCATCATAGGGCTAGAGTACATAGACTTTGACCTCCCTCTCCTCCAGCAAATTGAGAGAATTGCTAGTAGCACAAAAGGAGCCATGAAATACATAGATGAAGCAAGGAATAAGGAAAGCAACAACATTGCCCGTAAACAACTGGACAAAATGATCAACAAAAATCCTAAACAAGCACACAGAAAAATCTTCAGAGATAAAAATGCACAGCCGAGAACAGGCTTACAAGCCCTTCGTGACCCTGGAACTAACACTATTGAGACTGAACCAGGAAGGCAGGCCCAGATTATTGAAAAATACTACACAGAAGCCATGAGTGCTGTGAACATCAAAAATGAATGAAAACCTACTAGGTAGTACCAGAGGAATCACCTCGCAACTACCCCTGGGGACAGGCTGGAAATACAGAACCTGCACCGGATCCCTTCACACTCCAATCTCAAATTACAAAAGAGGAACAAGAAGGAAATAAGCAAAGAGACTGGCTTCATTACAAGATCCTTGATAAAAGCACATTCAATGAATGCATCAAATCACTCAGCAATAACAAATCACCAGGCCCTGATGGCATAGTGAACGAGATTCTGAGAATGCTCCCGCATGACATCCAAGAATGTATCCACAAACTTTTCATAATCATGTGGGCCACCTGCCTTACCCCAGTGTCATGGAAAACTAGCGATACTATCCTGATTGACAAAAATAAAGGGGAAGAGACAGAAATCTCATCCTACAGACCCATTGGGCCTGCCAATACATTCTACAAACTGTGGACTCGCATGGTCACTAATACACTCTACGAGTACACAGAAGCACACTCCCCACTGAGCTCCACTCAAGCTGGGTTCCGTAACCAAAAGGACACAATCCACCAGCTCCAGAATGTCATCATGGGGCTTGAGGATACTGAAGCTTTTAGTAAAGATGTTTATGCCCTCATCGTAGACTTCACTTCCGCTTTTAATACCACTGATCATGACCGGATGCTTTGGATCATGTACGACTCGGGCTCTCCTACTGATGCCATTGACACGGTCAAAAACCTTTATGAAAATGATACCACTCAAGTCAGGCTACCCTCAGGAGGAAGCACCAAACAAATACCTGTTGAGAGGGGGACAATCCAAGGTGATACACTATCTCCCTTTCTCTTCTTGCTCTACATGGAACCACTCCTTTGATAGCTCCACATAGGGGGCCGTGGATACCAACACAGCTGCATCCCAAACCAGAACGCTACGGACACCCACCTTGCTAATATTTTAAGCAGCGCGGCATTTGCTGATGACCTCCTGTGTCCTACAAATACAATCCAAGACCTTAAAGTCCAAGCCCGTAAACTTACTCTGTATTCAAACTGGGCAGCACTAATCATATCTGGCAGCAAAATAAAGGCCACCGGTATCCTTCACAGTCATCCCCCAAAAGATAATAATGGGGTAACACCCTCCCAAGCTCTCAGGCATCACCTCCAAGGCAAGATAGACATCCAAGGACAGGAAGCTCAATTCCTACCATCTGATGAGCCCTTCCTTTACCTCGGAGTTCAACTTACCATGGATTTGAATTGGAAGCACCAAATCCAGCGTATGACTTGTAACCTAAGGAAAAAGCTTGAAAACCTCATCTTCTCCCGGGCCTCCCCCCGTCAAGCCAAAGACATGATTCGCATAGCTATCAGTCCTAGTCTTGCCTATGCCTTTGCAGTCACTCCATGCACCCCAGCAGACCTTATCATCTGGGACAAAATGATTGACAGAACCATTAAACATAAATACAACCTCTCAATCAGCACAGCAGCAGCAATGATACGAGAGGATGTGGACAACTTTGGACTAGGCCGCCCCTCGATCTGCGTTGAATACCACAGGTGCATGGCCTCCGCACTCACATCCAGCCTAGAGGACCCCTCAGCCAGACATCGCGCAGTTAGCCTTAATCTCCTCCACAATCAAATAGCACACCTCAAGAACCTGTCCGTGGACTTTCTGAACAATGGCGTAAAGACCAACCTTCGCATAAAAAGACAACTGAGTCACTGTATGCAAGCACGCCAGTTAATCAGCATCCACCTCAGTGAACTCCACCTAAGAAAGGAAGGGGAAAGCATGTTCCATGATGACCTGAAAATCATTACTAAAGCTCTGTCACTGCATAAACCACCCCCCCGCAACCTCTCAAACCTCATCACATGTATTATACAACCACTCATGGGCCTTGGTATTAATGGAATGCATGATCTCACATCCCCCTGTAAAACCATGGTTATCACAGTGGCTCAACTCCAGGCAAAATACTCCGGGGTGAACACCAAATGTAAAATGGCACTTAATAGACTGGCAGACCTCATCAACCTTCCAGCCACCGAAGAGCTTAACACTGCTATTGTCAAAAAAATTCTCACCTGCAAGAACACTGAAGCCAGAGTCCATGCGGCCCACCGCCGCATCAACAACACCCACATAAGTGGCCTCATTGATACCCAACTTGGGTGAGTTGAACTCAATGAAGAGTTAACCCCTCCGTCAGCACCCATGCTCACCCTCAAAGGAACAAAAACCGACCAACACAAGTGGTACCTACACCATAACCACCCTCCACTACGCACTACAGGCATGAGATTACTGGGCGTCGCCTCTTAAGGACACCCAATTCTCGTCTAGCTCCTACAATAAGTCCTTCTAGCACAAACAGAGCACACCCAACCCATCCTGTGTCACAAAACACTAATCAACCCATAAATATGCC
This sequence comes from Dunaliella primolecta, assembly GCA_914767535.2. Taxonomy (NCBI): domain Eukaryota; kingdom Viridiplantae; phylum Chlorophyta; class Chlorophyceae; order Chlamydomonadales; family Dunaliellaceae; genus Dunaliella; species Dunaliella primolecta. Next base: position 10,763,267 of record OU611754.1, on the reverse strand, counting down.
AGCCACACAGCAAATCTGCCCCCTTACACAGGATGTGATACCTGCTATTGTGACTACCCTCATGGATGAGCCACCCAGTAAAAGAACACGCTCCCAGTGCAGACCCGCCAATCACTCCCCCACTCACCCAACTCACACCACCATTCCATCCAATGTCCTGCCTGCCACGCAAAATGTCAATGTAGAGACCACTAATGCTGGAATCTCACCTCCTGACAACGCTCCCACCATTCAGGCTAGTCAGTCTGGTCCACACAATGAAGATGGGCCTCCCAGCAAACACACCCGCTCAGCTAAGAAACAAGAATCCAGACATTCACAGGAACACTTGAGCCAGAACACTCAGGGATCTAGTTTTCATCAACAAAATGACGTGCCTTCCATTCCCCATACCCACCCCAACACCCCAAGCAGCTCAAATACACAGAACAGTATCCAGAGTCATAACAGAAAGAGGAAAGCTTTGCTTCATGTAGAAGCAGAACTTCAGACCCTGACCATCTATCCTCTAGCTCCAAATTGGCAAGGAAACGATGTCTGGAGGTACAAAGAAAATTTGGTGAAAAAGCTGGCTCAAGAAGCCACAGCCAACCACGCCATTAATGCTGTATACTATAATGACATTCACATCACACATATAGACGCATGGAGAATTTATTCAGCCAAGAGAAAGGACATGAGTAATGACCCCTCATCCCAGCAGAAGCAATACCAAACACACTACGCGCCCATGATAATAGAGAAGTGGGCCCTGCCTCTCTTCAAGAAAGCTAGCTTCCAACCAGCAAGCATCTGCACAGCTGCTCGCACAGACATTGAGTGCGCATGTTGCCAGATATGTAACTACCACGGAGGCCTGGAGCCTATCAACACAGAGCCCCCCTTCCCTGACATGTATGTCTGTGATGTGTGCAGACGTACCTACCACTGGAAATGCATGAGAGAACTTGGATGCTATAACGATGACCAAAGGCAAGAGGTCAGCGCATCTGAAGCCTGGGCCTGTCCCGCCTGTGCTAGCCTCAGCAATGAAGACAAAATCAATAGAGCACATAAGTCTGAAGAAGAACTGCTTAAGGTTTGTTGGTTACCATCATGGGAGCCAGAAAAATTAAAAAACAGCTGGCCCATCTTTGACCAGCGCATACAGGAGTTTGAATCTCAGCTAAGCAAACCCAACCTTCTCCTACCCACAGCAGACTCCGCCCTCTCCAACCTAGAGAGGCAAGGCCCTTGGGTTCCCTGGGTTCAACAAATCTGATACAAATAGCACCTGGAGCCAGAAATTAGACATAGAACTTCGAAACAAAATCATCTTTGACATACACCCTACCAATCCGCAAACGGACATCAAACCCACTGGCACTTGTGAGTTCTGGGTCCAAGAAATAGACCTTGTCAAACACAATCCTGAACCTTCTTCAAATCATCCCCCAACAGAAACGCCTGAAAGCCCCACACCATCTATCCCAACTACCCTCACCCTCCCTGATATTTACAAATCAAGAGTGGCCTGCATCTACAATACAGATGGCAAATGCGTTGGGATGATAACCCCTCAATGCTTTGACGTCCTTTTCAAAGCTTTCCACAGGTCCAAAGCAGAAGGTCTGCATGATAACATCTGCCCCCCACCAGCAAGCTTTGCATCTGAGAGTCTGGGGCTCCTAGCCCGCAAGACCAAATTGGAGGACATATATCAAAGCAAAAAGCAAAAAGATTCCTTCTCACGGACCCTCCCACCTCACATACACTCTGCTTTCCAAAAATGGGCACATGTCACCCAAGAGAAAATGGCTTCTCCCCTGGACTATAACGCTCACTACCATCACTGCTGGAGTTCTGATCCCCGTGACATTTTATTTGGTGCCCACTACAATTCTCTCTCCTCCAGATTTTCCGGGATGTCTATCTGCCTCCCCATCTACGATGAGAAGTCCATGAAACTTACACTACGACATGCTATCTAATTTGCCATCCTTAACACAGAGGCTACAGCCACCTTCATGCTTCTGCCAGCAAGTGGCAGGCATATGATAACCAACCCCTACTCACAACTCCTCAATGCCTACCCACACCTTTGCTACAAGCTCGGGACCATTCCAAAATGCAAACTTACCTATGACAAACCCCAATCCTGGGTCAGCCAGGAAACTGCCTTACCCAAGCATACCTGGGATTTACAAGTTATTGCAGTCTGGAATACGGCTGCAAGAGTCCACTTGAATAACCAGAACCATACCTGGCTTCGGAATCTAGCCAAAGCCATCAATATGGAAAATGTATTAAAAATGCTAGTAACTACCCCATTCAGGATACAAGACATAAAGTGATGCCCGGGATAAGGAAATGTGAAAAACTCCCCCTAGACATGAAACAGATTTCCAAGGGCCCCAAAAGACCTGCCTCAGACATTACTGTTAATGCTCCTTGTCAGTCCCATCCCAACCTTCAGCTTACAGTTGCAGATTGGAGATCTTGGGTCTACACAGACGGCAGTTGCCAGGTCCAGAACGGCAAGACAGTTATAGGGGCAGGTGTGTACCACCCCCTGACTGATTCACAAAAATTAGTTGAACCTAATGGCGCTGGAATTACCAATACCATAGGAAGAGCTGAGCTCGCTGCCATTGCTGCTGCGCTTACTCACGATTACACACATATTGCCACAGATAGCCTTAGCTCACTTCATCAACTCAGAAAGCAAATCCTGTATCCAGAAAAGCATAGGCATCACGTGCAAGGAGATGTTTTGAAAATGATTTCAAACCTTGCCCGAGCCTCTCAAGATCGCATCTTTTTCTACAAGGTCAAGTCTCATGCTGGAATAGCTGGGAATGAATGCGCAGATCAGGTTGCTAAATACCAGGCCTCCCTCAAAGATGGCAACCTAACTGATACTGGACTCCCTAGCGCTGGCCCAGGAGGAAATCCCTTCCACAATCTGGCTGGCTACCGAAGAGGCAGATCCTAGGCCACCTCAATCCCACCCTTCCTCTCCTCGTCTGAGCTACCTCTCAGACCTTAAAAATACTTTGAAATCCCATATGCATGCTAAACACACTTGGCAAGCTGGGCTATGCTGACAGGAAGACAGGCTACTACACTTACTATCAGAGCTTGCTACCTCAAGTAAGCAAGAGAATTAGCAATGCCTTTTGGAACATGCCCGGTCTCTCAACTCGAATGAAACACACTGTCTTCCAATACCGCACAGGCACCCTCTACAATCAGAAATACGCGGTCCGATATAAAAGATCCACTAGCCTGACATGCCCCCTACCTGATTGCCATGACATGGATAGCGCTCTCCACATCCTATCTGGCTGCCAATGTCCTGTCATGCGTAACATGGTAACTGAGCGTCACAATATTGCTTGCAGGATGATTTTGAAACTGGTCAGTGAAGGCTCTTATGGGGCCAATCTTGTGCAGCTGGATGCGGGCAACAAAAGCCGTTTGGCCCAGCACAACCTGCAAGTCCCTGAGCAAGTCTCTAATCGTGCTGTACCTCCCAACCTCTTCAAACCCACGGTTTCTATGCATACCAGACGCAACTCCAGCCGCCCTGATGCAATCTTGAATACATCTCACCTAACTAACCAAAACAGACCACCCACTCCACCCTCAAACTGGGTACTGCGCAGTATGGGGAGTAGCACAACTCCAGCCCGTCATATTCACTTGATAGAAATCAAATACTGTGAAGATACGAGGCCTGGTGCCCAGCTAGAAGCCTCACAGCAACAACACAGTGAACTGTGCAAACAACTCCAAGGTACAGAGATTACTATCCACCCAATCCTCCTGGGTGTGGGTGGGACTATCTATACTGCCCATACCCTTGATCAATTCAAAAAGTTAGGGATTGACACACAGAGATCTGAAACACTTGCAAGAAAACTCCATGCCCATTCTGTACAATTTGCGCACAAACTTACCTCTACCAGACGTGCCATTGAAAATAAAAGCACTCATCATAACACTGGTGCCCTGGAGCAGCGTGCTGCCAGAAACCCACCTGATCCACATTAACTCCCCTCTCATCTTCTGGTGAGGGAGGCTCACGGCTCTTTGAGCCAATGTGTCTCTCTTTCCTTAATTGATGTAGGGAGAGTTTTCTCTGCCTACGTAGTTTTTTCTTTTTTTTCTTTTCTTTTTGGTGAGGGGTGGTCTCCCTCTTTGTTCGGTCTGTAGACGCCTGAGCCAACTAGTGGGGGGGAAGCATTCATAGCATTCATGACGTTACCATCTGTGTAGACGATGTCTCTCCAACATTGAATTTTGGGTGTGAAGGTGGTATTTGTGTGTAATGGTGATCTGCTACGGCCTGTGCGCGCTTGTGTGAACATTCTAGGGGTACCTCAAGGGGAAGGGACAGGAATTTTGTTCTCCGTTTGTTTGATGTCAGGCGTTGGTTGGAGCTCAGGTTCCTAGGGGAGGCATGACGAGAAAGAGGCAGCCATTGGGCTCCAGGGATGCTGTGCTGAAGGTGTTCAAAGGCTAGCTGTGTCTATCTCAGGACCAGGCATCTACAATATTGGGAGCCTTTTTCCAACACACACCCTAGAGAGCGCAACAGTAAGCGCTTGACCTATCACCAGTGGTGCGCTCTTTCTACTAAAAGAGCCTTGGTTATGAATTCTCCTTATAGTCTCCCCAAATACATGTTCCTTGACCTCCCCCACGATGTCATTCGCAGCGTGGCTCGGTTTAGACTCCGCATTCACACCCTTCGCTATGAGACAGCAACTTGGAATCACAGCTCTTCCCCAAACTGTGACCTTTGTGAGGCTGATGATGATGTCCAGGATGAACAACATGTCCTCTTCCATTGCACACATCCCCAGGTGGTCTCTCTCCGCAGGAAATATGCTCCCTTGTTCTCACAGGCAGAATCTCATGATGTGTCTGCCAGAATGAAAAAAGCAGTGCTTTTTTGAAACAGAACAACAACAAACTTCCTTATTTCCTTCATGAATTGATTGCCTTTTATGAGCAGGCTAGCAGTCGCACTTCTTGACTGAAGGCCTTATCCTTGTAAACCTTGTAAACCAAAGGCTAGCTGTGTCTAATTTGCGTTTTAGAGCCCTTTGATGAGACATTTGCTAGCTTACCAGCCAGGGAACGTTTCCTCCATGCATGTACCGCTGGCTGCCTGTAAGAAAAGAAAACTACGTACTCAGAGGAAACTCTCCCTACATCAATTAAGGAAAAGGAGACACATTGGCTCATAAAGAGACCAAGTAGTTACCACCACTTTTCTATGACGGTGAAGCTGTGCCTCACTCTTACTCCTTCCAATACCTTGGGATGATATTTGACATACACATCAACCTGCACAATGCTGCCGAGGAACCCTTGCCTGGCAAGCATGGCCCACGTGCGTACTTTTACTCATCACCAGATTGCTCTCCACGTGAGCATAATCTACCTCGTGCTATTTTATCAAATTGCTTGTGATAGGTATGACCAAGGAGGACTCCAAGATGAAAAGCATGCCATGTTCCTCTGTTCTTGCGCTCTTGTGTGTTCTCTTCGAAGAACTTATGCACACTGTGTTATGCACACTGGCAGTTATTTTCTGACTTCCCCTCTTCTCATCAAATTTTTCTGGACGAATCAGGCACTTTCTTCCATTCTCAAGCTCTGAGGATGTTTTCCATTTCTTGCAGAAGCAAAGTAATGATACCTCTCGCTTTATTTCCGATCTCATGGGATATTTTTTGTGCAGTTGGAACAGTTGAGTAGGCTGAGCAGCCAAACTACCTGGCTGAAGGTCACCCCCCCTCCCCCTTGTATTTCATCAAACATCAGACCGCAACAACATTTTTTGGGGGGATCCCAATTTATGAGTTGGGCTTTTTTTTGGCAAGGTCTGGTCACAGGCCTCAATGTTTCTGCTCAGCTGCCCTTATAGGCGGATATAGCGATGTAATCTTACCTTGTAGCTCGTAGGCAGGTCCATCCAACCCTTCCATTCCCCTCCCCTGGATTGATGTCAGATGGTCTTGCTGCCGTTTAAGTAGGTGCAAACATGTATTAGACATGGGCATTAAACGTGAGGGTCCTTTTACCAGCAAGCCTGTCGCAGCGCTTGCATATTAAACATGGGTGTTCTTTCATAAGCAGGCCTGTCAGAGTGCTGTGCAATTCATGCTGAGGGGTGTATCTGATGGTCAGAGGAGCATACGAGAAAGCTGTAGGCATCCCCTCCTTCATTTTATAAGTAACCTGTCACCAACAACGTGGTGCAGAATTTTTATGTCCAAGTGCCTAACACAAAAAAATGCGAATAATGGCTCGGCATCCAAATATCAGGCCATAAACCTCAAGCGTCTTCAGAGCGGGCAGACATTGGCACTTGAATAATGCACTAGTCCATCTGCCTGCTGGAAAGTAGAATGAATGAGCGAGCAAAGGAAGGTCAAACTTTTGCAAAAACAATTTACACACTCTTTACAAGGACAAAGCAGAGAACGGCAGCCAGCACGGATTTTCTCCTCAATTCCTCTTGAAGAAGCAAGCTTGGAGCTTGCAACGCAGCTTGCACTGCTACAGACAGTGCTGAAGCTGACCACTATGGTGTGACACCTAATTGCACTAAAGACAAGCAATGTACGGCTTCACAGGGATGAATTACGACAGAGAATGCACGGGGCATCCATTAATATGCATTCGTATTAACTGCTAGACAGAAACGACCAAAAGCTCCTAGGCTTTTTGTTCTGCTCTGCCCAGTATTCTGGGTCCTTAAAGTCCACGACAAACGTGCTGATGTTGTCACTCGAGTATCGTTTGAGTGCAACATCCACCAGGCTCTCTGCAACCTGTGTGTGTGTGTGTGTGTGTGTGTGTGTGTGTGTGTGTGTGTGTGTGTGTGTGTGTGTGTGTGTGTGTGTGTGTGTGTGTGTGTGTGTGTGTGCGCGTGCGCGCGCGCGTGCGTGCTACTCCATATTTTTCGTTGATGTTGGCCACACATTTATGTGCCTTCCTCTCACTCTAGTACCACTGGGTCAAAACTCATGTGTGCAATTTTGAACTGCTCTTGCTTTGCGCAGAAACCTGGTACCGGGATGAAAAGCAGTGCATTGGAAAATATTTAAACAGAGGTCAGGGCTCAGAGATCCACCTAGCCCCCCAGATGTTCTTGCCCACCCTGACCCAGCCAGACCACCAGTTGACCCCATTGTTTTTACAACGGTGCTTGCTGTAATTTTGCTACAAACCTGAGGGTAAGTTTGACAGGATGAGTGAGGTTGGGGAAACCCCGTTTTTCCCCACAATGCCTCCTTTTCCCTGTCTTGAGCAACCTAACACACATTTCGGGCTGAATTTTCCAAAAGGTATCATGCAGGGTTGTGCCTTCATAATCAGAAAACAGGACTGCAAAAAAAGTGCTTGGAGGGATGGGGTCAGGGAATTCAGACAAGTATTTCTGTGACAGAGCCCCTCAAAATGGCAAAGGAACGGACCCTCTGCTCTAGAACACTGGTGAGCAGTTTTGCGCAAACCATCAGCTTTTTACATGCATAAACCATGAACACATAGCACAAAAAAACACCATGAACTGAAGATGCAATGCAGGTGAGCAGATCTCATGCTGCAGGCGCTTTTGGTCCATGCCCAGAAGCTATCCCTGCCTTGGCTGCTATGGCTAGCTGCCTGCAGAACAGTGCAACATGCTATATGGCCGCTCATGCGCACATGTGAAGGCTGCCAAGCCAAGGAATAAGATGGGATTTTAAGGCAATGCAGCAAGGTTGCTCCAAGAAGTCTGCGAAAGTTGGATGTTGAGGTTTTCAGAGCAAGTGGCATTCAGAGGAATGCTCAAAAAAAGGCCCTACTTTTTGATCCTCCGCCTGTAGCTGAGGACAACAGAAAAAACAACAGCACCAGCACCAGCAGCATGCACCCCGCAGCAGCCATCACCATAAGCAATAGCAGCAGCATACAACCAGCAGCAGCTTTAACCATAAACAGTCACAACCATTTGCAACAGCAACAGCAGCACGCAACCAGCAGCATACTCGACGCACCTCTTGCGCGCTCTTGCCCCGAAGGAGCTCTTTGCGTGCATACAGCATGGCCTCGCGGGGGGCCATCACATCCCATAGCCCATCTGTGGATACGACCAGGAACTCATCTTTCTGCAAAGCATGGCAGCATGGATAGTTAGAGCTGACAATCGGGATAGACAGCATAGCCTCCTGCCTCTGCATTCTGCCATCCGCAGAGCGAGGACACACTTGGTTCAATCACAAAAAATTGACGCCACTGCATGTTCATCTGCTGGCCACTGCAGGAGTTCATGGCACCCCTCCACTCCCTGTACTGCATTGCCTCACACACCTCTGTTAAGTCAGCTGAGGTTATGGCCGGGGTGACAATGACAGGGTCGGATGTGAAGTTCTGCTTGTCAGCGTACTCTTGAGGCCAGTAGCCCCGCTCCACGCCTGCAGACAGCAGCTTTGCCAGCCCGATGCCCTGCTACCAAGCAAGCCCATGATGGATGGCAAACGAGCCCATTTGAGCATTGGCAAACAAGCCCACGAGCGATGGCAGGTGAGCGAGGCAGAAGAGCAGGACTTGTGGGCAGGCATGCCTGCTGCGCTGGCGTAATAACTAACGTCTTGCGTGCACACCCATGAATTCCCTGAGCACCCATGCCTGCTTCACGTCAGCACGCATGCCTGCCTCACGTCAGAACCCATGCTTTGTGTGAGTACCCATGCCTGCTTCACGTCAGCAAGCACGCCTGCCCCACGTCAGCACCCATGCCTTGCGTATGCACCCATGTCCTGCGTGAGCACCCACGCCTGCCTCATGTGAGCAAGCATGCCTGCCTTGCGTCAGCACCCACGCCTGCCTTACATAAGCAACTGTGCCTGGCTTGCATGAGCACCCACACCTGCCTCACATAAGCACCTGTGCCTAGCTTGCATGAGCACCCACGTCTGCCTCACATAAGCACCTGTGCCTAGCTTGCATGAGCACCCACGCCTGCCTCATATAAGCAACTGTGCCTGGCTTGCATGAGCACCGATGTCCTGCGTGAGTACCCATGCCAGCCTTGCCTGACCACACATGCCCAGTCATGGCATGGATGAGTACTCATACCAGCCTTGCCTGAGCACACATGCCTGCCTCAAGAGAGCTAACTTTGCTAGAACACCCATGTCCTGCCAGTGACTCATGGAATGCGAGCATGCTCACATGCCTAATGTGAGCACACATGCCTGCCTCACAAGAAGTACGCATACCAGCCTTGCCCTCCAGCATCAGTACCACATAATGACATTTATAGAGTTAGGACGTTCAGGGTGCCCATCTTAGGTAGATCTTGCAAGCGTTGCGTGCAACACCAGCGAGTGCAGTTCTGGCAAGCTCTAGTCCGTCCCCTCTAGATCGAAAAACAAATGTGCAACAATGTCCGGCATGTGCGGTCATGGGGCGTTGACCACGTATTTTGCAATCAAGAAGTGTTTGAAAATGCACAAAATCACGCACACGCACCCGCATTTGGCAATTTCAGGGTGGCGATGGAATCACATCGACCACATCCGCACTAGCACTACTGCACACACTGGAGAACGCACCTGCACTGAAAATCATGCGCGCACTGGGACCTGCACTGGGGCACGCACCCACACTGGCACTGCACGCACCCGCACTGACCATTGGCACTGCTGCATGCATACACACTGGTACTGAATGCACTGGGGCACACACTGACCATGCACGTACGGACCAGGCATGCACTAGCTCTGGGGCACGCACACGCAGCCGCACTGAGACAGACTGCAAGCACACGCACTGGGGCATGCACTGACCATGCACAGACGGACCAGGCACGCACTGGCTCTGGGGCACGCACACGCAGCCGCACTGAGACAGACGGCACGCACACGCACTGGGGCACACACTGACCATGCACGCACCGGCCTTGCCTGCACCCGCACTGGCACTGCACGCTCTGGCTTTGCCCGCACTGAGGGTCATGCACACACCTGCACTGGCACTCTGGCCCGCACGCGCACTGACCATGCACGCACACGCACTGCGGCACGCACACGCAGTGACCATGCTGCATGCACTGACATTTATGCAAGCACTGGGGCACGCACTGGGGCACAAACTCATGCATGTACTGAGGCATGCGCTGGGGCACGCACTGACATCCATGCACGCACTGGGTCATGCACTTGGGCATGCATTGAAGGTCATGATGTATACACTCACTCAAATACACGCACTAGGGGTTATAAGCCACACACTGACAGAGATTATTGCTATTTTCCTACTATAGTGCTGATGAAATGCGCCTGCCTGCCTCTGTGGGCTTCATCAGAGGTTTATAAATTTGTGTTGATTTATCCATGTATGTTTCATTGAATCCTGCTTGCCTAGCCACCCGGGCCTCATCAGAGGCGGTACCACACACATGAGACAACCAAGCCTTTGCGGCAAGAAGCAGCCATCAGATGTAAGACTTGTGTGCACAGGAGAGATGCAGGACCAGTGCTACGAAGCAGGACTCATGTGGAGGAGAGATGCAAGAATTGTTTGGAGGAGAGATGCAGGACCAGTGCGGACGAGAGCAGAGGCAGCAGCTCACCCACCTTAAACTCCCAGTCCCCAAAGGCCCGCGACACAGCTAAAATGTTGCACACCCTGCCATCGTAGACCCAGCCACCAGCAGCTTTTACACGAGCAACCTCATCAGCGATCTCCTTGGCTGCGCGTGTGGACATGCGTTTGCACATGAATGTTGCTATGGTTTTGTGCGCGCACAATACCCAGGATTGCAAGCAAACCTTTGTCTGCACGCATGCTGCCAAGCTTCTATCTCCCTTGCCTTGAAGGTATTGGGGCATGCCCTTTGAAGTGCACAACAAAAGAAATGAGAGCGACAAATGCTACACATGGCAGGAGGAGTTAAAAGATGGCTTTGCCTAACATTGATGGGCAGGAGCGATCACTTGTGCATGTTTGTTTCCTGTAGTCGGAGGCAGTTGAAAATAGATCATTGTTGCCAATAACAAAACCAGAATTAACAAAGCATTTCTGGATGGGAACATGGCCATGCACAGAGCTAGTCAAGGTATCATCAGAGCCTTTTACAATTTCTAATCATCCATGGATCTGTGTCCATGGAGTTAGGAGAGAGCTTCCAAAGCGACTCTGCCACAGAGCATCCAAGCTGCATCCCGTAGAGCACCTTAAGCTAAGCAGCAAACAAGTCTAGCCCCTGAAGCTACAACCCGCAGAGCACCTTGAGCTAAGCGGCAAACAAGTGGAGCACCTCAAGCTGCATCCTGCTTTTCCCATAGACTTACATTTAGGGCCAGACACACGGTGTGGCGTTGTCAGCTGCACCAAGCTCCTATCTCTCCTCATAATACAAGCCTGCAAAGTTCCCACACGCAGTTATGCATAGGGTTGGCCAGCTCTGCATAAACATACCATATATTTCAGCTTTTCACAGGCAAATCGTGGAATACATGGCGTGTGTACATGGAACCGGACATTTCTAGATATGCAGTGATCTCAAAATAGTTGTCACTCTAATCACTTTGCCGCCCCAATCAATACATCGCTCTATGGTCGTCAGCTGGCAAAAGGTGTGCTTGCAAAACCTGCTGCACGTATGGAAACACATTCATTTGTACTTCCTGCTGCATTGAGGCTCACAAAGTTTTAGTTTTAAAAGCTCCCCACAGAGATGCCTGGTCAAGCTTGTGTTTTGTACACTTGGTGCATAGCTTGCTTACGCTTGCCCAATGAATTACACTGCAGAGGTTGGCAAATGTATTGTCACAGCATAAACAACATTCCAGAGGGACGAGCGAATGTGTCACAGCATCAATTACACTTCAGAGGGACAAGCAAACGTACCATGGGGCATGAGTTGCACTCCAGAGAGATAAGCAAATGTGTCACAGCACAGCATAAATTTCATTCCAGAGGGACAAGCAAACATGCCACAGCATGAATTGCAATTCAGAGGGACAAGCAAGCGTACATGCGACATGAATTACGCTGCAGAGGTATCCGCTGATGTATGCGTCACAGCATGAGCAACATTCCAAAAGGATAAGCAAACGCGTCACAGCATCTGGAGGATGCTGCCGGTCTCAACCTCCATCTTCAGTCGGGGCAATGTGCAGCAGCAGGTCCAAGGGTCTAAATCATCTTTAAAAATTAGAACTACAAGGGGAGGTAAGCGCCAGATCACCCCCTCTCCTGTTCAGTTCATACAACAGTGGGCTCTTGCGCCCAACACGGCATAAGGCAAAGCACTTACTAGCCTCTAGGCGACTCACCTGAGAATCACCCACATTAGCAACGGATACACCATCTTGCCTCACAATGGCCACAGTAGCTGTAAGGACCATAAACAAAGAATCGTCTATGTCAGTGAGGATCATATCTTTATGCTTCACTTGGCTAAGGTTGCTGCAAAAGGCAAGAACGCCAGGGGAGAAGTCTCATGCAATCTACGCACAACTGTGTACATCCTTGGGGACAGGTGTGAGTTAGAGAGCGAGGCAGCAAGTCATTGGCTGGGATCCTTGAGGACAGGTTGAATAAGAATAGGGGGAATCTAAGAAGCCTGTAACCACTTCATGCATGTTGCTATGGGCTCTTTTCACTGTTGGAGGCATCGACACAGGCGACATAAACTTCCAACATCATGCTTCCTGCAGTGTCAGCACTCTCAGGGACCTTGGCATCATGCATGCAAGCAGTCTGTGCAGAATGAGAAGTTGGCCATTGAGCTGCCAACAAGTACCTGTGGATCCAGTTTGCTCCAGCTCATCATCCCCTTGAAGGTGTTCTAACAATAGGTTGTCTGCATGCTGCAGCAGTGCATCAGGGGCAAGGCCAAGGCTTAGGATGTGTGGGTGCGATGGCTTATGTAGCGACACTGAGGTTTTTGCAGTTTATTCAGCTTGGGTCCGTTGCAATATGATGTGTCTTTGAAAGTTACTTTTTTCGAGGTCTAAAGAATATAGGTTATCATTAAGCAATCGTTGGGCCCTAAAATCCCATGCTGCTGAGGGGTGGAGAATCCTTTGGATGAGGAGCTGGAGCTGCCAAGCATGGAGGACGTGGTAGCTGAGGCAGCAGCTGGGAGGGGGGGGAAAGCAGTGCAGGCAGGGAAAATAGGCCTAGAGGAGCTTGCAGCTGTTGCTGAGGAATTTGTCAGAGCTGGACAACTCCCCCCCAAAAAACAGGTGTTTTAAACATGCTCAGCAGATAGGTTCCCCCCAATCTTGGACACTTACGGTGGGATGCAAAATGTAGTTTCTAAGTTTTTCTGTCCAAAATTGGGGGGAACCTGCCTAATCAGCCGCGGCGTGAACCCTACTTTTTGACACCCAGCTGCCCACATCTGACCATCCAGACCACCAAATTGGAAAACTTTTAGTGAATTGGACTCTTTGTAACAAAAGAATATCATTGCAAAAAGAATGGAGTGAAAAGACCCAGTGGTTGCTGAAATACAGAATTTCAGTCATTTACCCTGGAGAAAATCCAGCACAAGGGGTGCCAAAAAGGTCAATTTTTGACTTTCTCCTTTCCTTTTTTTGAACATGCAGGATGTTAGTGGTGTATATGGTGGCCGCAAACACAAAAGATTGGGAGTGAAATTGGGTCCTGAGGCGGAGCTGTGGGCCATGTGTGGGTGATCTGAGGCCAGGAGGGTGATCTGGGGTCCTCTGACTTTCATCAATTTTTCGTGAACATGATATTTCATAGAATAATAATGTTTGGGTTGGTTAGATTTGAGAAAGAAAACCGGGAGAGAGCATGTCCAGTGAAATGGGGGAGTTGTCCAGCTCTGGGAGTTTGTGGACCCCGCAGCAGCAGCTCCCAGCCGTGGAGGGGGAGGCAGGACAGGGGAAAGGGGCTCAGGCTTGAGGGAGCAAGCTCCAGCTCAAGGCGATGGAGGCAAGGGCAGGGGCAAGGGGAGGGGCAGAGGGCATGGGCGGGCAAGGGCGAGTGAGCCGATGAAGGACTCCACCGACTCCACAGATGAAGAGATGCACGAAGGAGATGAGTTGAGACCAAGAGGCAGTGCAAGAGACGCAAAAGCGCAGAACATTTCGAGTATTTTTGTAAACCTTAAATCTTATTGCTTGCAAATTAATTCTCAAGATTATTTTGGTGCCTCATAATAAACCAGCATCATAAAATATTAGTAACGCAACGTTATGCATAGCAACTGAGCAACCCGCCGTGCAAAAAATACTTCATCCAGAGGAGCAGTCAGCTCATGAGCTGTTGTGATACATTCCTGAAGCCTTTCCCAACACATCTTAACCCTCTTTGGGCCATCGGGACAGAAAGGATGGCCAGACACACATGAAAAGCAACTGTCCAATGCAATCAACAAGTCCACGTGAGAACTTGAATGCTTTGGAAGTATGCTAGGGCCGTGTATCAGACGTGTGCAATGCTATTGCAACATTGAGCACGGGCCTCGCTCTGCAGCGGCAGCCAGCGCCATAGGTCAGGCGCACAACCCAGCAGCAGGCGCATGCTACACATTTTCCTCAAATGTTAAACTTTTGCGTGTGCTAATAGCTATGCCAAGGTTTTCGACATGTGGCAATGCTGCGGATTGTTTGGGATCTGAGAGGCGAACGGCTGTTGAGCCTCTTTCCTTACGTTTTGTAGCCAAGCTTCATCATCTTTTGCACGCATGATACTTCAAACGGGCCAATTCCGAATAAATATGCTGTATGTTTCCACTTTTTTGCAGGGAGAATATAAAACACATGATGAGTTGATATGGAGGTTGGCCAGTCTTTTTCCATGCAACCAACCTGGAAGGCGCTTGCCAGCGTGCTTCCGGAGTCCATGCCAGCACTGACGCTTTCCTGTGCAAGTCAAAGACAAAAGCAATGAGATGAAAACCAATCTTGGACTGGCAAACAGGAACATTTTTGCCTGTCAAGAACAGCAGGAGAAAGAAGTCCGGCATTGGACATTGGCAACATTCCATGCAGAAGGCACGCTTCCTTCTCTTGTCCATCATCCCTTTGCTTGCAATTGAATCTGCTTGTGCATTCCTCCTTCGCTTGTGCGTCCCCATTTTGCTTGTGCATATGTACCTGCTAAATAGGAAGATGATGGTATTGCGATGCCTGTGCTTGACATACTGTAAACAGAGTAAAAGAAATACCTTCAACATCTGGAACAGTTGAATCAAGCAGCTTCCTATAATTTTCTTCACGCCGTGCTCCTATCTTCTTTCCCACAAGCGCAGCTTTTTCGACCAGAAATGTCACTGTGCTTGATACAAGCAGCTGCTGACAAAAGCTAAGCGAACGGCGCACCTCGCTTTTAAAAAAAAATGCCATTTATCTTTTGCGCTGGGTTTTTAACATACACAAACGCCTCAAAAACACCTGGAGCCATCTTAACCATACAAGCGCCATATCAATTTGCAACAACTACCGTTCTCCGCACCCCTGGAAAAATGATTCTTCTGTTATTCCCGCCTTTACCCCGCACCCCCCTCAATTTTTATTTTTTGTTTTCCCGCATATTCCCGCAGGGCAATCATCCTCTCTTTGCCCTAAAACTTTAATTCATAAAGCAGCGATATAGCAGCAGGGTAGCTGCACTCCACCTGCTTGCAAGTCTTCAAGATACACATTCCATACAATTCAAAAGCTGTGGCTACTTTTGAAGAGCTCACAAATCCAGCTGCACACACTGCTCCCTTTCACAACAATACCCAAAGAACGCATTTCCTCTCATAACGCTTGAGGTGCAGCTGCACACGCTGCTTTAACATCTAGCTTTCATAAAAATCTTCTTCACTTGTTGGCAAGCTGCATTTGCGCTCCGCATCTGCGCGCTGCTGCTCAATCACCAGCCAGGACTGGCCCCTGCCTTATGCTGCTGCCTGGGAGGGGAGTGGGGATTTCAGGAGCTTCCTAATTCCAGCCATTGATGCCCCTCCGGCGCTTTGGCGATTTCATTTCCGCTCACACTAGAAAATCCTCATAGTTATTTTTTATTATTACGCACTTTCCCGCAAGCTCAAGAATAGATTTTTTTTCCTGTGTCCGCAGTCATCCCGCACCCCTCAAAACATTATTTTTGCGGGATGATATACTTTAAGTATGGTAATAAGGAAACTTAACCGCATTTGCCTTGTGCGCTATCAATCATTTAGTTGATGAAGAACGCGTAACAATACAAGCGCAGCCCTCCTGTGACTCTGGTTGTGAAGGGAGCGGCTGAGGATCAAACAGTTCTTCACGGACAATTAAAGAAAAAGGAAAAACCACGTAGGCAGTGAGAACACTCCCTACATCAATAAAGGAAAAGGAGGACACATTCAAACTGTACCCTTTTCAGAAAGGGTGCTTCCTTTTCCCAAAGGGATAACAAGCCACTTGCCACTTCTCTAATATCTATCAGAACCGTCAAGTTAAAACCATGCCTTACAGGATAGAAGCAAGGAGATATAAGCAACTGCATTTGATATTCTGTAGTAGCAAGTAGTATGCTGTATCAGCACGTACCATTGCTGCCAATCAGGACCTTATTGCAAGACTGAGGGGCAGCGGCTCGCACGTTTTTTGCATCAGAGGGAGATACGGACAAATAACAATGAGGATAAGAGTAAGAGAAGATGACTCGCCACCTACTCTCATTTTCTCGGCTACAGTGTGATGCAAGTTTGCCTTCAGCCACTGTGCTGTTGCGGTGCCCCCATGCCCATCGTAGCAGCCCAGGAACAGGTATCCTTGTGCTTCATCCCATTGCGCGTGCAGCTGCGGTTACAGGCGGATGACACTCACGTCTATTTGTAGAAGAGGAATTCCAAAACCATGGAAGATGTGAAAAGCTGCACACAAGCGTGCTATCTGCACACGTGAGCACACTGAAGGTATTGGAGTTGCGGTGCGCATTACATGCACGAGAATGCAAGCTACATGTGCATGCCTATACGCAACCAAAGCTGACTTGGCAGGCACTTATTTCAACTTTTGGCATTTCCCATTGCACTGAAATGCCCGTTGACAACCCACTCAACTAAGGGCAGCACAATTCTAGAAATGATTCTGTGACAAAACGCAACGCATGGGCCTCACCTCATCCTCCATGTTCCCACGGAGCCCTTGCTCTGCTTTGAGCCCATACTTATGGCAGCCCGGGACCCTTACGGGACTAGGGCTAACAGTGAGAGTTTGGGGAGAGGCACTGGCCGGAGCGCTAGAGCACTTTCGATTTCTTGCCAGTGGGTAACCTGTGGCTGGGTGGGTGGCAGCAAAACTCCGGTGCGCATGCAAGCAGGGCAATCTTTTCCCATTGAGCAACGACATCTTGGATCCAATGTCAATGAAAAATTATCATCGATAATTCAGTGTATGAATGTATTGCATTCGAGGGAGGCTGGTGAGCACCTGTCTCACTCTTCCTATTCCTATTACCTATATGGTAAATGTGCAGAGGCACCACTTCTTTGGAAGGAACACATAAGTCTTTGATTTTCTCAAATTGGAAATTTGCAAGCACACATGCGAGGGGAAACAACTGAGATGCCTCCTATTCCAAACGTCAGGAAGTGCAATCAATCGTCAGTCAATCATAAATGATTGATTGGGAAATCTTGGAGTGGTCTATGTAGGTCTTTATTCAGGAAGAAGGGTTCGAACAGCGAGGGAAAATGAAAGGAACAACTGCGTTTACGTCACTGCCTTTCACTGAGCGCAAGCAATGGCAAAGGAATTCCTTGCAATGGGATTTTTTGCCTTAACTTGCACAGCCAGGGCACAAACTGGCCATGTGAAGGTGTGGCTCCCGTAAGAGAAGCTAGCTAGCTATAGCTACATTCCAAGAATTGTGACCGGGCAGCGCTAGTAGCGCTGCGCTACGCAGAGCTGTATAATAAACTCCCCTTGTGTTATTTCTTTAGGGAGGAAAATTGCACCTAAAGTTGAGGAACTGCGAAATGTGTGTGAGAATGGCATTGTTAAAACAGAACGTTGTTTGAACAGAAAGGTCATGGGAATCAGGATCCTGCAGGAATCAGCTGATTACCTGCGGAAGTTGTGGGTATTACCCAATGTTGTTGGCCATGTAGTGACGAGTCACTCTCTCATGGGGACGGCCCAGGGTGCTCATTTGCTTCCCTGACACAATTGTTGTTTCTCTCAGGGTGTTGCATCAAACTTATTACACGACTCGTACAAACTCGGAGTTTGATGGCTTGAGCAATATCAGCAGGGGTAGCCCGAGGCATGAAACTGCTTGTTTTTGCATGCTCCCAGCACAGGTGTGCCCCGATTTGGAATTTAAGAGCTTGAGCCTCAGAAAATTTTCAATAGCATTAAACATCAACTTAAGCAAATAAAAACCACAGGCCACTCTTCCTAATTGGGGTACTATTGCCAAGTTAATCGCAGCCTAAAACCTAATTTTCACCGTGAACTCTTCACACCTGTCTCCCCACTGCACCGACATGTTGGATTCTTATTGGTTTCAGGTCCTTGTACTAAAAGGATATGATTGCAAATTCCGGCCAGCCCTTACAGCAAGCCCTCCTAGCACGAGCACAACATATCTGGTTTATCCCGAAATATGAAACAGTTTAAAAACAAATCCAATAATGGTGAACCAGCAAGATAGAAAGTTCGCCCCCATACAAAGGAGGTGGCAGACACTAGAGCAACAGAATTCCAAAGCAAATCGCCCAGTAGAAAAGCACGCTTTAGACACAGAAGAAACATTGCTTTCTCTATGCGCTCAGTCTACACTCTCACGCAAGCCAACGTCCTGCCCTCCACCCAAAATGTCAACCCAGAAGCCAAGGAAACTCTCAACACCCCACCTGTAGATGCTCCCACCATTAGTGGTCCAACCTACCCGGCTTACAAAAAGAAGACACTGAAGATGGGCCTTCCAACAAGTGTACACGCTCTATAAAGAAGCAAGAATCTAGACATACGCTGCAGCAATGAAGCCAGGACACTTCAGGACCTAGTGACGATTAACATAACACTTTAGCAGAGACGCTTCAAATCTGCCCTCAGACGGAGGAAGTCACAGCAACAAGATATACAAAGCCTGATACCGAGCCCTCCAGGAAAACAAAGTGCTCCAGACACAGAACATGCATCACTCCTCCTATGCACCCAAATCATGACCTCTTGCAAATCACAACCCAATCCTAGTTGCTGCCCCCCACCCCTAATGTCAACCTAGAAGCCAGGAACACGTTTTACACCCTGCTCGGAGATGCCCCAAACATCAGAGCTAACCTGCCTGGCCCTCACACAGGTTTCCCTGAAGATGGGCCTCCCAGCCAGCGCACACGCTCTACAAAAAGGCACAACTCCAGATATATGCCTCAACAGCGTAGCCAAAGTTTCTTAGGATTAAATGTCAATCATAAGAATGCAGATTGCTTCTATACAGAACACAACCCCTTCTGCACAGTAGCAAGCCAAAATGGCAAATCTTCCATTCCCCCCCACCCGCCCAACCACTCCAAACAGCTTGAATACGCAGAATGGTAGTTAGAATCCCAGTAAAGAGGAAGAAGTTGCTCCTTATAAAGACAAAACCTCAGACTCCAACAACATCCCTCTTGCTCAACACCATGACACTACTACCTGGAAGAACAAAGAAACCTCTAAAAAGAAGCTGGCTCAAGAGACCACAGCTAACCAACCAAGCCATAAAGGCCGTCTAATATTCCTTTGACATCACTCATATAGATGCATAGCAAGACGTTGATAGGGGCAGGCGTGTACCATCCTAATATCGGCTAAGAAAGAACTCAGTTGAGCCTATTGAGGCTTAGATTACCAACATCATAGGAAGAGCAGATTTGGCTGCAATTGCTGCCGCATTTACTCACAAATACGCACACATTGCCACAGACTGCCTCAATTTACTTCACCAACTTTGAAAGCAAATTTTGTACCCAGAGAAGCACGGACGTCATGTACAAGGAAATATTCAGATGATGAAGGTCAAGGTCACTTTTTTTAAAGGTAAAATCTCACGCTGGAATAGCTGGGAATGAATGCGTAGATAAAGTTGCTCAGTACCAGGCTTGCCTCAAACAACCTGACTGATACCAGTGTCCCTAGCGCTGGCCCAGGCGGCAACCCCTTCTACAATATTGCTTGGCTGGCTCAAAATGAGGTAAGATCGAGTACATCTGAATCAGATTCTTCCTCCCCTATTTCCAAGCTGATGTACTTCTTAGACCTTGAGAATGCTTTGAATTCCCATCATGGGAATGATATGCATACTAAACACAGGCTGGGATATGCAAACCGTAAGACAGGTTATTACATTTTTTACCAGAGTTCCCTACCGTAGGGTGACCTCATGCAAATTAGGGCATTAGCAATGCCTTCTGGAAAGCACCCTGTACCTCAACCCAAATGAAACGCACAATCCTTTAATACCACACAGGCACCCTCTACAGTCAAAAACATGCACTCTGCTTCAAAAGATCCACTAGCCTTGTGTGCCCTCTCTCAGAATGTCATCATATGGATAGCACTCTCCATATTCTCTCAGGTTGCCAATTCGCTGTCATTCGTAACATGGTAATTGAGTGACACAACATTGCCAGTAGAATGATCTTGGAAGTGGTTAGCAAAGGCTCTTATAAGTCGAACCTTATGCATACGGACGTCAGCTGCGTATACCGTCTGGCTCAGCATGACCTGCATGTTCCAGAGCAAATTTCTAACTGAATGGTGCAACAATATCGCTTTGACCCCAGTATTCCTGATCAAGCTAGATGCAACTCCAGTCATGAATTGAATACCCACCATTTTCACTGGATAGAAGTCATTGTGTGAAGATACAAGGCATGTTGCCCAGCTCGAAGTCTCATAGCAACAGCGGCAGTGAACTGAGTAACAGCTTCAAGGTGCCGATATCACTCTCCACACAATCTTCCTGAGTTTGGGTGGGATCATCTATACTGCCCATACCATGGACCAGAAAAGAAAAGAAACCTACATAGGCGGCAACTCCCTACATCAAGGAAAGAGGGCCTCATTGGTTCAAAGACTGTATAAGTCATATGGTATAACCACTGGCACACCACCACAAAGTGCAGACTGAGAGAAGCACGGCAGGCAGAGGACAAAGACAGGTCCAGCAACAAGAAGGATAGCAAGAGGATAGCTGAAAGACTGGAGTTCCAGGCCTTTAGCATCAAGCAGAGTCAAGCACAGTTGGCCTGCCATCCAAGGAATGCCATGCCCAGCAGTAAATGCTGTGCACAACTTCAGGATTAAGCTAGAAAACTAGGGATTGACCCACATCCACACAGAAGTAATCCACACAGAAGTAATCAGAAAGACCTCATTGTACCAAACCAATCTAGTCCAACTCACACGCTCAAAGTCCCTGATTGGAGGACATGGGCATACACCGATGGTAGCTGTCATATCCAGAATGGTAAAAAAGAAATTGGAGCAGACGTATACTGCCCTCTCACTGACAGCAAAAATTCTGTTGAGCCAAACGGTGCTGGAATTACCAACACCATATGTCGAGCTGAATTATTAGTAGCAGCAATTGCTGCTGCCATCACGCGCTCTTACTCACATATTGCTTCAGACAGTCTCACCTCTCTTCATAAAATACGTAAACAACCTATTTACCCAGAGAAGCACAAACAACATATTCAAGGAGACGTCCTAAAAACCATATCTACCCTCATTAGCAACTCGCGAGCCAATATCTATGTCTACAAAGTAAAATCTCATGCTGGTATTGCTGGAAATGAATGTGCGGATGCTATTGCAAATTATCAGGCAAATCAAGCCAATAATAGCGTGGCTGATACTGGGACTCCCTAGCGCAGGTCCTGGTGGTAACCCCTTCTCTCATTTATATTCGTTAGCCAAGGAGGAAAAGAAAAAACACAATGCTGGCACATCCACAGTTCCTGCACCCAATCCTAAAATCACCTACCTACCCAATCTTCAAAATACTCTCAAGTCTCACATGCATACAAAACACAGGCTTGGATATGCCAACTCCAAAACAGGCTAAACCTCATACTATCAGAATTTGTTACCTCATGTAGATAAGAAAATCAACAATGCCTTTAGGAACATGTCCTGTATATCCTCACCCATGAAGCACACCAACTTACAATATCGCACTGGCATCCTCTATAACCAAAAACATGCGGTTCGTTTTAAAAGGTCCACTAACCCACTTTGCCCTCTCACAGGCTGTCATCAATTAGACAGCGCACCCCACATGCTTTCAGGCTGCCAGAATCATAGTATCTCCACTGGAGACTCCAGCATGAAAACTGAACGCCACAATGTGGCCGGAAGAATGATTATCAAAGCAATTAGCAAAAGCCCTTGGGGAGCAGGCTTGGTTAACACAGACATAGGAAGTAATGTTAGGTTGGAACAGCACAACCTTCAAACACCTGAGGATGCATCAAACAGGTTTTTACCCCCTTACCTCTTTCCACGTAACTTTCCTAAGAGATCTAGACTCACATTAAGCCGTCCTGATCCTGTACTGATTACTCCTTATCAAGCCAAAACTATTTCTTCTTCTTTTTCTCCCTGCTCACATCATGTGTTACGCAGCAGACATGGCACCCTACAGAGATCCAGCATAGCTAACCGCGCAAAACAGCCTCACCAACTGAACGCTAATCAGGGACATGTGCACTAGATTGAAATCAAGTACTGTGAGGACACGAGGCCAGGACAACAGTTGGAGGTGGCACAGCGGCAGCATGCAGATCTCTACATACTTCTTAGTGCGAAAGTCGTACTCTTCATACCATTCTCTTGGGCGTTGGTGGAACGTGTTACACAGAACATACACTCAACCAGTTTAAACAATTGGGACTTGACCACCGACGTGCCATTTAACTTGCTAACAGATTTCATGCTCATTCTGTTAAGTATGCCCACAAGCTTGTAACCACTAGGCGTGCTATTGGTAACTGTAATACTTCTCGCAGCCATGCTTTGGGGCCGGATGCCTCCAATAACCCTCCAGACCCCCACTAGTATTTTTGATCCATCTTGGTGGTGGAGGGGACTCATGGCTCTTCTCAGCCAGTGTGTCTCCTCTCCCTTAATTGATGTAGGGAGAGTACTCACTGCCTATGTGGTCTTTCTTCTTATTTCCCATTATTAATTCATTGCAAAATCCTCATTAGCTCTGTTTTTGGCTTTCTCCTAGGCTAGTTGTGTCTAGTATAGGTTTGAGGGCCCTTTGGCGCGACCCTTGCTAGCTAGCCTTTCCTTATTGCGCACAGCCTTTTGGCTGGCATAGACTTTTCTCTTCTTTCTTTTATCACAAAAGAAATGCCTGAATTTATATGTCCAGCCGTCCCGATGGAATCTTGGTCACTCCTCAACTAACTAACCCAAACAGACCACCCACTCCACCCTCGAACCGGGTACTGCGCAGTATGGGGAGTAGCACAACTCCAGCCCACAGTATCCACTTGATAGAAATTAAATACTGCGAAGATACGAGGCCTAGTGCCCAGCTAGAAGCCTCACAGCAACAACACAGTGAAGTGTGAAAACAACTCCAAGGTGCAGAGATTACTATCCACCCAATCCTCCTGGGTGTGGGTGGGACTAATTACACACCCCATACCCTTGATCAATTGAAAAATTAGGGATTGACTCACAGAGATCTGAAACACTTGCGAGAAAACTCCATGCTCATTCTGTACAATTTGTGCACAAACTTGCTTCTACCAGACGTGCCACTGAAAATAAAAAAAAAACACTCATCTTAACACTGGTGCCCTGGAGCAGCGTGCTGCCAGAAACCCACCTGATCCACATTAACTCCCCTCTCATCTTCCGGTGAGGGAGACTCACGGCTCTTTGAGCCAATGAGTCTCTCTTTCCTTAATTGATGTAGGGAGAGTTTTCTCTGCCTACGTAGTTTTTTTTAATGTGTCCTGGTGGACAACCCTCCAGATCCACATTAGCTTTGTTCCTGGCTCTCACCTAGGCTAGCTGTGTCTAGTAGAGGTTTGAGGGCCCTTTGGTGAGACCCCTGCTAGCCTGCTAGTTAGGGAACCTTCCCTTAATGCACGCGGCCTCAGGTCTGCATAGACTTTTCTTTTCTTTCTTTGCAGGGGGGTCTGCATAAAGATTCCTCGGTCGGGGAAATTCAAATGCCTCCAGCAGACCCCAAATGCTTTGAAAAACTACAAAATAACCAGAGGTGGTCATCTGAGGCCCCCAAAAGGGGTGTTTTTGAAATGTGACCAGAGTATGTGCGCTGGGACTTGCAATTTCAAGGCTTAGCATCATTATGTAGCCCATGCTCCAAGGGCTCCAAATCACCTGAGCTTGACTATTGCAAGTTTCGGCGCACCTGCCTTATCTTCCGTGGCGTGAACCCTACTTTCACCACTAAGACTCCATATCTGACCACCCACTGCTCCAAATTGGGTGATTTTTGGTGATTTGGGATCCTTGTAACAAAAAAATATCATTGCAAAAAAAAGGAGTGAAAAGACCCAGTGGTTGGTGTTATGTGGTGATTTCAGCCAAAAGGCACTGAATTAGGGTTTACGTGCACCATGGGGCTTTGATCAAGTCTATCTCAGCACACAGGGCGACTTACACAAATCTGAGCATATGCTCTGGTAGCTTGTAATGTCAGCTACACTTTAGAGCAATTGTCCCAATCAGGTGAAGTGGCTGTGGGTGGGTGCACTTTAAATGCGAAAAAAGAGCATATTTGGGGATTTGCTCAGATAACCCCCTCTGCAAAATAACTTGAACACTGTTGTAAACATGTCTAAGGGCTCTCAAGCGGCAAGATAATTTACCGGTACAGATGTCCACTGGAAACAACCGACCAGGAAATTCCTCCTTCCCGGTAGACCGGAGAATTAAATTACGGACCTGGAAATTGTTTTCAAATTTCTCGGACAGGGCCCAATGGAGACGCGGTCATAGTATATGCAGTTTACAAAGACATATTAGCCTTTATAGCTCAGTATATGGACACATTTTTGGTGAAGGTTTTCCCAGTGTTCGCACCCATGAAGACCCCTTCATTAACGCTTGGGGTGATACACCACTTGCGTAGCTCTTCCTTTCCCTTTCAGCAACTTGGAATCACAGCTCTTCCCCAAACTGTGACCTTTGTGAGGCTGATGATGATGTCCAGGATGAACAACATGTCCTCTTCCATTACACACATCCCCAGGTGATCTCTCTCCGCAGGAAATATGCTCCCTTGTTCTCACAGGCAGAATCTCATGATGTGTCTGCCAGAATGAAAAAAGCAGTGCTTTTTTGAACCAGAACAACAACTTGTTCTACAAGTTTGTTGAACAAACTTCCTTATTTCCTTCATGAATTGATTGCCTTTTATGAGCAGGCTAGCAGTCGCACTTCTTGACTGAAGGCCTTATCCTTGTAAACCTTCCTTTCCCTTTCCATATTTTTTGGGAGTAAAAAATTGGTCCAGTGATGGAGCTGAGGGCTCTTTTTGAGCAATTTAAGGCATTCTCCTATTTGCATCTTGATTTGGGCAAGCGCGCGCTAAGAAACATGGCACGTTTTCGCTTACATGCTCATACTTTAAGAGTTGAGACATCACTTTGGCAGGAGCACACATCAACTTGTGATAGATGTGAACAAGGACTCCAAGATGAAAAGCATGTGGTGTCCTTCGTTCTTGGGCTTCTGTGTGTTCTCTTCAAAGGGCTTATGCACAGTTATTTTCTGACTTCCCCACGTCTTATAGAATTTTTCTGGACGATTCAGGCACGTTCTACTATTATCAAGCTAGCTCTGAGGATGCTATTCATTTCTTGCAGTAGCAAAATAATGAGACTTATCGTTTTATTTCCGATCTCATGGATATTTTTTGTGCAGTTGGAACAGTTGAGCAGACCGAGCAGCCAAACTACCTGGCTGAAGGTCAAACCCCATTGTAACTCATTGTAACTGATTGTAAGGCATTCTCCTGGTCTGGGTTTTTCTGGCTTCCTCATCATTTTTGGTGAATGTAAAAGTGCTACAATATTTTATCAGAAACAATGGTTGATTTGAGTAATGAGCACAAAAAAGTGCATGCCTGGCAACACAGGCCAGTTAACACCCTCTGCACAATATGTTAAGATCTCATAACAGAGGGCAAGTTGATTGCCTATACTGGGTTCAGTCCATAACACTTACACTACAAGTTGCAGCTCACAAACAGATTAGAATAGTCAGGTTACAGACAAATGATTGCTTTAGCAAAGCTGCTCTCGTAGGCAAGAACAGAAACCAGATCCTTTGCTTCCCTAAACACAAAAGCAAGAGAGCCCCTAAGCTCCACTGGGGCACGGTCACAACGCCTCACCATCTGCTTCTTTTTGCCTGAGTTTCTTGAACTTTTCTTGTAGCTCATTCACAGCTGCAGGCTGTTGCTGCCCTCCTAGACCTTTCCTCTGGGGTTCGGACCTGAGAGCACCTCCTATGCCTCTCTGCTGCAATTTGCTGGCAAGCTCGGCCCCAAATGGCGCATCAGCACTCCAGGCTGTTGATGGTGCATCGGCACAGCTGTTTGAAGCCTGTTGAGCCTGCTGCTCTGCGGCCTCCTGCGCCCTCTGCTCCTGCGCTTGCATGCGTGCCAGCTTTTGGGCAAGCTCATCAGTGACCTGCAAGCCAAGGCAAAAAGTGCATGGTTTGGAGATGTTTGAGCCTTTCACACAGCACATAAAATAAAATAAATCACCTACTAGGTAATATGCTTTACACCCAATGGAGTGTGACGGATCACAGGGCAAAGCATATGCCGACAATTCTCAAACCATCAAAATCCCACAATGTACATAAGCCGACACAAGGAGAATAAGCAATGTGGCCGCTTCCATACGCTCCACAATATCTTTGCGTCCACCATCTGAAGCCAAAGGGAGTCCATAAAGCCTCAAGCCTCAAGCCACCAGCAAACTGGCTGCATCGCATACAAGGGACCATCGCTGCAACTGAGTCAATTAAAATCAGATCAAGTACGAAATATCTGCCTGCCATGCTTGTCACAGTCTGACTATGGTGAAGAGGTCACACTGTTTTCTAAGCAAGGTGCCCCTTTTTGTTGTTTAATGTAAGGAGTGCCCCACTGCCTACATATTTTTCTTTTACTTCAAGGCTCGATACCACAAACTTTTTCGCACCTCTGGAACCTTCTGCTTTGCTGCCTTGCTTGCAGAGGCCCCTTCAGCCATCTTCTGCTGCTCCTCTGATACCTGCACCTCAGCTTGCTGCCGCAAGAGTCTGTCTGCAAGGTGCATTAATCAGGGCAGGACACGGAAGACCTGTTGATAACACGCTTAGCTCGCTAGAAACCTGTTTAATATTTTTCTCAGCTCCACCAAGCCCTAAGACACTCTGGCATGCTTGAGGCGCAAGTCCCCCCTGCTCAGCTTTCACAGCAACCTGCTTCAAGTTCATGCGCCGGTGAATTTTCCATACCTGACAGCTCTTTGGAAAGTGGCGAGTGTCTGGCTGCTTCTGCCACTGCCTTGGACCTTGCAGCTTCAGCTGCTTCCTGCAGCTGGTCTCGCATAAGGAAGTCTTTCCCTTTCTTAGCCTCAACCTCTGCCTGCATGATGTCATATGCACCAGCGTTATGCAATTTGGACCAGCATAATATGCACAACTTGGGTGACTCTGTTGCATTTGGGTTGCCATGCACACAGGGTTGGGTAAAAAGGATTAACATTTTTCAAGATAGCCTCTTTGAGGCCTCTTTGGCCCTCTTTAGAGCCCCTTTTGAAAAGTGCTTCACCCACTTTACCAAACCCATACATAAACGTGGATTCAGTGTATGCACAGGCACATCAATGCTCTGCAGGGCCAAGCATCAGGATTCATGATTCCGACTTTGCTTGCTCTGAATGGCACATTTATGCAACCACTGCCTGAAAATGTGCCTGATGGGCACAAGCCATGAAGGACAGCAGCCCTGCATGAGCAAGGGGTATAACTGAAACAAAATTAAAGAGCAAGCCACTGGCTGCCTGCTGCACCTGTACACACAATCCTTGCAACCTGGCATTGCACCCTCCATTGTGAGATATAAAAGCATGGACAACATTTCTCCAATGGTAACCAAGAAGCGAAATATTCTACATGTCCCTGCGCTGTCTTTGAATCTTTAGCACACATGAACACGCTGAAACATAAATTCATCCAGAGAGTCTGCATTCTCTGCCTTTTCACACATCACGAGCTCTGGAATTATGTGAAGGAAGCACACTCCCTCCAACTTGCATAACAAGAGCTAAAAACATGAAAGCTGTCGGTCTTGTGTGCCCATCCCTCCTCCCTCTTTAAGAGGTCCCTGGAGCTCCCTCAGCTACCAATCAAGTATCAAAAGGAACAGCCGTTTCTGAGGAGCAAATTACCTGCCAAGCACTCTGCCCTTCTTCTTTGGCTATTCTTTTGAAGCGCATCACATCAGCCAGCTCCCTGCATTTGGTTTATTTGGATGCAACTTAGAGCACGCACAGCAAATCAAATACAACACAGTGATTTGCTGCTAGTGTGTGTTGAAGCGGATGACATCAGCCAGCACTCTGCGTTTGGAATAATTTGGATGGAATAAGCCTGTAAGACAGCAAATCGAATACAACACAGAGATTTGCTGAGACTGTGCTGCAGTGAAAGGCCCTTGAAGATTTCAAGGCTCTCACAGGAACTCAAGAACTGCGAGCAACACTGCTGCTCAAAGCATAAGGGAGAATTTATGGGGGTCTCACAGAACCTCAAGAACTGCGAGCAACACTGCTGCTCAAAGCATAAGGGAAATTTTCTGGGGGTCACAAGCGTTGCAATGCCTATTTTCTTGTTGTATAAAGCACGATTGAACTTTGGAGGTTGCATTTGATTGTACCTGCCAGCAGCCAATACCAGCACCCATGAGGTGAGCCAACTGGTTCAACTAGCGCAAGTGGGACAACACTAAACGTAGCAGGAAAACAAGCATGATCATCCTTGAGCGATTGGCTAATTTGCTCAAGGCACCTTTGCTTCCCACTCTGAAAGGCACACCTGTACAGGCAAGTCACCCTGACTCACCTGGCATCCCGTCCCTCAGATACGCTGTAAGCAATCTCTCTGGCAGCAGGGGTCCCTGTTGCCTGCGTGTTGAGCAAGTTCAAACAGTAACACTGATTGAGGAGGACATGCTATGTTTGCTTACTTGACAAGCAAGCAGAGGGGAAGTGCTGCAGCTGTGGCAGGCACCAAGCACACAAGGGCAGACACCGAAAGATGAAAACACACCTTAAGGATGGTGTTGCGTGGCTTGCTAGGAAGCACAAGGCCGCTTCCCAAAGCCGGAGCACCGCCGTACTTGCCCACTATCCTGAAAGTGCAAAGAGGGATTTATCATAATTTTATCACAAAATAGGCACAGTTGTTTTGCATCAACTCTGCTTTTGAAGCATGCCTGCATCAACCACGTAGGATCCTTTCACTTTAAGCACAGCTGCCAGAATTTCAGGATATTTTTGGCGCACACTGGCACTTTCGGGCAACAGCAGAATTTCTGAGGCGTCTGCAGCAATAACAATGCAAGAGCCGTTTGCTAAGGCCTTGAAATTTTTAGACCATGTCACATATTTGGCATCCTTTCAAGGCTTGTGCTGCATTTTTTAAGGAAATGGCTGAAAATGTGTACCTCATTAAATATACATAAATATAGGGTCTTCCATTTCATTTTCTTGCAATGGGGTTCCTTTGATACAAGCACTCCAAAGCACTAAAAGTCACCCAATATGGTGCAGAAGTTGATCGGGTATGAAGGTAGGGTGGTGAAAACTAGGGGTTTTAGGCTGAGATAATAAGGCATGTGCAGGGCGCCCTGATTGCCTGCTTTCAAACTCTAGTGCTACAGAAAGCAAGCTTGAAAACAGTCAATTAGGGTGCACCTATGCAGGGAGCATGCAAGAAACACCTGTTGTCGGGCCTCAGATAGCCCCCTCTGCTGTTTCACCCTGTTTCAGCTTTTGAATGTATGTTCATCATGCTGCTAAGGTGTGCATATTGAAAGGCAATACAGCTTTCCTTCTTGGTGGGGTGGTATCAAAACGAACAAAAAAATTTGGATCGGATGTTCAGGCCTGCCTGAGTGAAATCTAAGCACTATATAAATCATTTAAGATGCCAGGTGGTAAAATTGCTGTGCTACGGCAAAGCAAAGGAGAAGAGCAAGAACATGAAGCAGCCATAACTGAAGCGTAAAGGCATTGGGC
This sequence comes from Dunaliella primolecta, assembly GCA_914767535.2. Classification (NCBI taxonomy): domain Eukaryota; kingdom Viridiplantae; phylum Chlorophyta; class Chlorophyceae; order Chlamydomonadales; family Dunaliellaceae; genus Dunaliella; species Dunaliella primolecta. The sequence goes on along the minus strand of OU611754.1, from coordinate 10,732,987 downwards.
AAGGCACAACCTCACCTTGCCTGCTTTTCCGCCTTGAAACGGCGCAACTCGGGATGGACAAATCGTGCGTCTTGCTGCTGTGCCTCCTGAAAAACATCAGAATTAAATGTGCTTTGGTGTGTGACTCTCTTTGAAGGCACACAGGGCTGCTTTTAACTCATTGACATCTAAGACACATATGTAAAATAGATGGGCAATTGTGCATGCTGCGTCTCCTTCAAGGCTTGGACATCGTTTGTCACATGGCACCAATTCAAGCATATGTGCATGCCTGCATGCAATGAGCGAGTGTTCATGTGAAAGCATTTACTCTCCTGCCGGGTAGCTTGGTTTGGCTGCCTGGATGTCCACAGGCAAGAATATGCATTTTTTCACCAGGCTGTATGCAAGTGAGAGTGCATGCATGCTTGCTGCGGCTGAGCACCTTTTCTGTTGCGTCTTGTTCTGGTCCTTGTGAAAGCTCTGCGCAAAGCAGGACATTTGGTTGGCACATCAGAGAAACTGATCTAGAGAAGGGGCAACTGAAATGCAGAGAACTGCAAGATCAAGATCCAAGGAAGGATGCATAAATAATCCGCACAGGACGCACCTTTCAGCGCAAGTTCATCTGCAAGGGCCCGCACTGAGGAGACATAGCTTTCCGTCTTCTGTATGGTGTAGGTTTGAACAAGCATAATTGAGGTGCAGGAGGAAAAAGTGGAAGACAAAGCTCAAGGGAAGATGTGACATTCTGTGCCGAGGAAAGGCAAAGTCAAAGCAAACGATGAGCCACGCATGCTGCAACACATCACATTTATGATTGGAGTGATGTACGTACCTCTGCCATTTCCTGCCAAGTCTCCACCTGCATTGTACAGAAATGGCAGTCAGACAAGGTGCCTCCTCCCTTCCTCTCGGTCTACCTCACTAGTCCGTCACGAGTATGTGGACACACGCACACACGCGTACAAACACACATACACACACGTACGTACACACATACACACACACACACACGTACAAACACACATACACACACGTACGTACACACATACACACACACGTACAAACACACACAACCCACACATGGACACACATACACACAAACGCACGTACAAACACACGCACACGTACGTACAAACACACATACACACACATACAAACACACACAACCCACACATGGACGCACACATCCACTCACCGTACACACACACACTCACACACACACACACACACACACACACACACACACACACCTGTATTGAATGGAAGTTGCACCCTTTAGCAAGGCTCTCTTGTGCTGTGTCCAGCCATTCTTTGTTCTCATTGTTGGAGAGACAGTTCAGCACTTTTTGCTGCTCTTCGGAGAACCTCTGCGCAGCCCTAATGTTTGCATGCAGGAAATCTCTTACTTCATCCAGGGACAAGGATGCCATTTTGGACAATTTCAACTTAAATGTTATGTCCAACTAGGAGAGGAATTTCAATGATTTTGCTCCTTTGTCTTCATTGAACTTTAAAAAAAGGATTCAAGTCCTACTTCCTCGCTGGCATTGTTTGACTGCACACGTGGAACTGCACAGTTTGTACACATTTTCCCTGCTGCCAGGGATGTGCAGGCTGGCTAAAGTACTAGACTTGCGTGTGCTCACAAACGTCTTTGCTAATGGCACTGCACCAAGCATTCTGACTTTTCCTGACACTGGCCATCTTTTGTTTTCCAACTTGGGTTCCATTGCAGGTAGAAACCCCTTTTCCATTAAAGTACGCAGTGTGCGCAAGTGTGTGTGTGTGTATGTGTGTGTGTGTGTGTGTGTGTGTGTGTGTGTTCGTGTGTGTGTGCGCGCGCGTGTGTGTGTGTGTGTGTTCGTGTGTGTGTGTGTGTGTGTGTGTGTGTGTGTGTGTGTGTGTGTGTGTGTGTGTGTGTGTGTGTGTGTGTGTTCGTGTGTGTGTGTATGTATGTGTGTGTGTGTATTCGTGTGAGTGTGTGTGTGTGTTCGTGTGTGTGTGTTCGTGTGTGTGTGTATGTATGTGTGTGTGTGTGTGTGTGTATTCGTGTGAGTGTGTGTGTGTGTGTGTGTGTGTGTGTGTGTGTGTGTGTGTGTGTGTGTGTGTGTTCGTGTGTGTGTGTGTATGTATGTGTGTGTGTATTCGTGTGAGTGTGTGTGTGTGTGTTCGTGTGTGTGTGTGTGTGTTCGTGTAAATGTGTGCGTGTGTGTGTGTGTGTTCGTGTAAATGTGTGCGTGTGTGTGTGTGTGTGTGTGTGTGTGTTCGTGTAAATGTGTGCGTGTGTGTGCGTGTAAATGTAAATGTGCGCGCGTGTGTGTGTAAGTGTGTAAGTGTGCGCGGGTGTGTGCGTGTTCGTGTATGTGAGTGGAGAGGTGGGCGGAGAACACGAGAGACACCAACAGAACAACATCTATATAATATTATTGATTCACTTCATGTACTGACTCGTTCCGCGTCCTTGTGGCAGAGTGGTTACTGCGTCGATCTTATGAGTCGAAGGTCCAGGGATCGAAACCCTGCAGGGACAGAATTATGATCTGTTGGGGACCCTGTAAGGACAGAATCATAAACTTTTGGGGACCCTGCAAGGACAGAACCAAAACTTTTTGGGACCCTGCAGGGACAGAACCTAAACTGTTTGATACCCTGCAAGGACAGAACCTTTCTGGTACCTGCAGGGATAGCAACCCATACTTTTTGAGACCCTGCAGGGACAGAACCAAACACTTTTTGGTACCCTGCAAGGACAGGACCTAAACTTTTTAATACCCTGCAGGGACAGCAACCTAACTTTTTGATACCCTGCAGGGACAGCAACTAAAACTTTTTGAGACCTGCCAGGATAGCAACCTAAACCTTTTAATACCCTGTCGGGACAGCAACCAAAACTTTTTGGTACCCTGCAGGGACAGCAACTAAAACTTTTTGATACCCTGCAGGGACAGTAACCAAAACTTTTTGGTACCCTGCAAGGACAGAACCAAAACTTTTTGGTACCCTGCAGGGACAGAAACAAAACATTTTGAGACCCTGCAGGGACAGAACCAAAACTTTTTGAAACCCTGCAGGGACAGAACCAAAAACTTTTTGGTACCCTGCAAGGACAGAACCAAAACTTTTTGGTACCCTGCAGGGACAGAACCAAAACATTTTGAGACCCTGCAGGGACAGAACCAAAACTTTTTGAAACCCTGCAGGGACAGAACCAAAAACTTTTTGGTACCCTGCAAGGACAGAACCTAAACTTTTGAGACCCTGCAGGGACAGCAACCAAAACTTTTTGAGACCCTACAAGGACAGCAACTAAAACTTTTTAATACCCTGCAGGGACAGAACCAAAACATTTTGAGACCCTGCAGGGACAGCAACCAAAACTTTTTGAAACCCTGCAGGGACAGCAACCAAAACTTTTTGAGACCCTGCAAGGACAGCAACTAAAATTTTTTGATACCCTGCAGGGACAGCAACCAAACCTTTTTGAGACCCTGCAAGGACAGAACCAAAAACTTTTTGAGACCCTGCAGGGACAGCAACCTAAACTTTTTGAAACCCTGCAGGGACAGAACCAAAAACTGTTTGGTACCCTGCAAGGACAGAACCTAAACTTTTTGGGGCGAGTGCTTTTGAACCATGTTTATATGTCCAAATATTAAGGTTCGCTGAAAAGTTAGCAAATTGAGGTGGTGCGTGTTGCTCAAGAGCTATTTTGCACCCATTTTGGCAGGAAGCACTTGAGAGCACAGGCGTTCCTGCGCCCGATTCTACATCAAAGGTGGGGGGTAAGTTACCCCGGGTAACATCACGGAATTATTGGCCCTTCCCGTCCGCTGCACCTCACCCCACCCTGCTTACACCGACCTGTAGAGAGACAAAATCAGCTATCCAGCGCATTTTCAGGTCGTGGAACGGTGCTGGAGTTGCTGAGATATGGTCGAAAACGCTAAGTTCTCACAATAAGAGACAATTTGCCAACAACAGGGGGTGTTGTTCATGGGGGCGGCCATCTATATACAAGTGAATACACACATATATGAAGGTCACTCCAGTAATAAGCTGTTGCTCCTTTCAAAAAAAAATCATCTGATCTCTTGAGCATCATTAACAGCAACTTTGAAAATTACCGGTATTTCAATAGTGTTTTCATTCAAAAAAGTAAAAGATGATGGCAAGCGACCGGCAATCTGGGCATAAGAAACACGGGCACAGGCCATACGCCCCGAACTCTACTGACGGGCCAAAGAAGCCTAAAAAGCTCAAGAATCTTGGTGGCAACGGTACCAACGACGAGAAGAACGGAAAGAATGGACATCCCCGGGATGTGTGTTTTTGTCTGTACGGCCCACCTGCACAGTGCAGGCCTTGCTATTCCTCTGATTTTGAATGAATCAGGATGTTTGGAGAGGGCGAAGCAACAGTATGTGCTGCAGGCATTCCTGTTGCCGGATGGCATGCATTCAAATTTTTTTGTGTGCTGCGAGTCGACGTCACTATTTTCCCACAGGCTTCAGCGCACGCGCGCGCGCGCACGCGCACACACACACACACACACACACACACACACACACACACACACACACACACACACACACACACACACACACACACACACACACACACACACACACACACACACACACATATATATATATATATGATAGATACACACACACATACAAACACACAGCCAATTATAATGTGACTGATACCGGGATCCCTAGTGCAGGCCCCAGCGGAAATCCTTTTTCTCGCATATTTTGGTTAGCCAAGGAAAAAAAGAAAACAATGCTGGCACATCCACAGCTCCTACACCCAATCCTGAAATCACCTACCTACCCAATCTTCAAAATGCTCTCAAGTCTCACATGCATACAAAACACAGACTTGGATGTGCCAACCCCCAAACAGGCTACTACTCTTATTATCAGAGTTTGTTACCACATGTAGATAAGAAAATCAGCAATGCCTTTAGGAACATGTCCTGTATATCCAAACCCATGAAGCGCACTATCTTACAATATCGCACTGGCACCTTCTATAACCAAAACATGCGATTCGCTTCAAAAGGTCTACTGACCCACTATGCCCTCTCCCAAGCTGTCATCAATTAGACAGCGCACTCCACATGCTTTCAGGCTGCCAAAATCATATTATCTCCAGCATGAAAACTGAACGCCACAATGTTGCTGGAAGAATGATCATCAAAGCTCTTAGCAAAAGCCCTTGGGGAGCAAGTTTGGTTAACATGGACATAGGGTGTGGTGATAGGTTGGCGCAGCACAACCTTCAAATCCCTGCACATGCATCGAACAGAATTATACCCCCTTACCTCTTTCCAAGAAACTTTTCTAAGAGATCTAGACTCACCTCCAGCCATCCTGATGCTATGCTGCCAGTGATCAATCCCTATAAAGCCAAACCCACTTCTGCTCCTTCTACCTCCTGCTCACACCATCATGCGTTGCGCAGCAGACACAACCCCACACTGAGGGCCACACAACCAACCACGTGAGGCAACCTCACCAACTGAATGCAAACCAGCGGCATGTGCAGTTAATTGAAATCAAGAACTGTGAAGACACGAGGCCTGGACAGCAGTTGGAGGCGGCACAGCGGCAGCATGCAGACCTCTGCAAGCTCATTAATGCAAAATTTGTGACTCTCCACACCATCCTTCTGGGTGTTGGTGGGACCTGCTACATTGAGCACACCCTTAACCAGTTTAGACAACTGGGACTTGACCAACAGCGTGCCAATAAACTTGCTCGCAAACTTCATGCCCATTCTGTCATGTATGCCAACAAGCTTGTTACCACCAGGCGTGCTAATGAAAGCAAGAATACTTCTCGCAGCCAGGTTATGGAGCCGGGTGCTTAAGAAAAGAAAAAGAAAAGTCTACGCAAGCCAGAGGCCGCGTGCATTAAGGGAAGAACCCCTAACAAAAGTTAGAGGCCTCACCAGGAGGCCCTGAAGATACAAGGCCTGGACAACAGTTGGAGGCGGCACAGCGGCAGCACGCAGACCTCTGCAGACTTATCCCTGCTAAAGCTGTTACTCTGCATACCATCCTTCTGGGTGTTGGTGGGACCTGCTATAGAGAGCATACCTTGAACCAGCTTAAACAACTGGGACTTGACCAAAAACGTGCCTTGAAACTTGCTCGCAGCCTGCATGCCCATTCTGTCAAGTATGCTCATAAACTTGTTACCACTAGGCGTGCAATGGAGAACAAAAACAATTCTCACAGCCAGGTTCTGGAGCCAAGTGCTTCCAGTAACCCTCCTGACCCCCATTAACTCTTTTTGTTTTAAAACTTTGTGGTGGAGGGGACTCACAGCTCTCTGGAGCCAATGTGTCTCCTTTTCCTTAATTGATGTAGGGAGAGTCTTCTCTGCCTACGTAGTTTTTCTTTTTTCTTTTTCTTTCAGGAGGCCCTCCACCTAAACTAGACAAAACTAGCCTAGGAGAGAGCAAGAGATAGAACTAATGAGGATCCGGGGGATTGCTTGCCATGCCCCTGAGCGCTCGGACTCTCCTTCTCCCATCCTCTGCCGCCGCCGCGCGCCCAGTAAACCCCCTCCCAGATGCTCCCTGAAAGCAAAGTGCATGTCTAGTGTTAATGATGGTGGATAATCTTTGGATGGCATGGTCCCTGAGTTGGGAGGCTACTGATTCAGCTTTCTGTTTGGTCAGGCCCAGATTTATGAGAGGTGTAATTGTATAGTTGTTGTAAATCGTGCCACCAACACCAACTAAGATGATGTGCAACGTCACTTTGTTTTTCCTGTTTGAGTTTCTTAAGCTGCGTGTTTTAAGTCTGCTTATAATGTGGGAGTGTTGAGTTTGTGCACGTTCTAAGGTGATGAGGGGATTTGTGTCAGGGCAGAATTTAAGTTCAACAACTTGTTGGTGAATGTCCCTATCTTGTGGTGGGATCCTGGTAGGATCAAGGTGGGCTTGTCTGCCTGGGATGTGGCACACAAATAGAGCGTCAGGGCGGCTTTGGTGCCGTGCAGGTGAGGCAGCGCCAATTGGGAAAACCCAGTCTGGAATAGCTCGAGAGGTGTTTTCAGGGACTTGTACGCCTTGATCCAGAAGTCTGTCATGATTGCAGCCATCCATGCTAATGAGGGATGAGCCAAAACGGCCTTTGCTGAGGGCTTCTATACAGAGACTAAGGGCCGCGTGGTGTCTGTTGGTGTGCATCCCACTCATTGTTGGGTTGGTACACCTAAGCAGAACATGATAAATGTTGTCTGTATTTGCACAGAGTGGGCACCTATCAGAACTGGAGAAGTTAAAGTTGAAGGCATGGCTCTGTGTGTACAGGGTATCCGTTTGATATTTCATGAGATCCATTTGTTGTTTAAGGGTAATCTTTGGATTTTTCCAGAAGGAGTTGCTGATTTTCTTGTTTGCAAGCTGAGAGATTAGGTTGTGAGCTTCAGTGTGTTTGCGTTGGTGGTGGATGGTGTGGCATCGTTAAGCTTCCGCCATCTCTGGTAGTGGTACCCAGAGGTGTCAGCAGAGCCAAGTCTGTGTTTTTTGTGCATGTGTGTTTTAAGTTTGTCGCTCAGGTTGGTGAGATAGTGTATCGGGAATGTGTGGGAGCGGTTCCAGTCATCATTTTGTGTGTAAGTGGTCTTTAATGAGAGCCAATAAAAATTGTGGAAAGGGTCCCTGGCATCCGGAAGCGTAATGTCTATTGTGTCAGAGAGGGCTGCGGTGCGAGCGCAAGCGTCAGCCCCCTCATTTCCTATGATGCCAGAGTGGGCTTTGACTTTATAAAAATGGATAGGGTGAGGGGAGTGCTCTAAAATGGTTATATGGCATGGATGAGCTCTGCATGTAGGTGATATCTCATGCGCATGGGATGAAGGGTTTGATTTGAAATCTGGGAAAGGCAGGATGCACTATCAGAGGCAATGTCAGTTTGCCCTTGTTGGAGTGCCACAAGAATACCTGCAAGTTCTGCTCTGTTGATGGTATTTGTAGGTCCACGGCCGTTGGGTTTTATGTGCAGCTGCAAGTGTTGGGAGGGTAGACTAGTGTCCCTCCCCGGCTTGTAAACACCTGAGCCAAGAAGTGGTGGGGAGTCATCATCTTTGTGTTTGATTACACTGCCATCAGTGTAGGTGATTTCTTTCCAGTCTTTGATCTTAGGTGTGAACATCTTTCTAAAGTTGGCAGGGGTGAATGTTGCCCTTTCTCGAGGGCATTTATGTGAGCAGTTATGAGTGTCAGGGGGGAGTGATTGGAATTTCTGCTTCCATGTGTTTGATGCAAGGTGTTGGTGTGTTCGCAGTGGCATGACTGGATTTGGAGTATCCAAGGGTAGCCAAGTAGCCTTTGGTGTGTGCTTCCGGGTGCTTCCAATAACCCTCCAGATCCCCATTAGGGTCTTCTTTTTGTAGCTTCGTGGTGGAGGGGACTCACGGCTCTTCTGAGCCAATGTGTCTCCTTTTCCTTAATTGATGTAGGGAGAGTTTCCTCTGCCTACGTAGTTTTTCTTTCTTTTTTCTGTGCAGGTCATGCTGAGCCAGATTGAAATAGGTACCTCTCAGGAAAGTCCTGTAACGTCTCACTGTCAATGGAGTGGAATCGTTTGTCAATGTGCGTTGTATGCGTGTCCGGGATGCTAAAGGTGATTGTATGATAGCAGTGGTCTAGACAGGTAGGCTCGGTGAGTGTCACTTGCTCTATGAACGAGTTCAGGCATTTGGAAACTATAAGGTGGTCTGGTCTGCTTCTGCGTGTTTTGTTGTAGCCTATAAAGGAAGGTTGTCCCAAATCTTCAGGCGCTCTCCCAGTGGTAATGATGCAATTCAGGTTAGATGCCAAATCCACAAGGCATTTTCCAGCCCTATTAATTAGTGGGCACTGTGTTGATCTGTTGCCAGTAAGTTTGTGGGTAAGTTGCAAGCAAATCATCCGGAGGGTTACTAGCAGTAAAAAATGAAAAATGAAGAAACCATGTAGGCAGCGAGAACACTCCCAACATCAAGTAAGGAAAAGGGGACACGTTGGCTCAAAGAGCCATGAGCCTCCCTCACCAGAGGATAAGAGGGAAGCTAGTGTGGGTCTGGTGGGTTTCTGAAACCAGAGTCTGGCAGTACGCAGCCCCAGGGCACCAGAGTTGTGTTTAGTATTTTTGTTTTCAATGGCACGCCTGGTTGAGGTAAGTTTGTGCGCATCTTGAACTGAGTGAGCATGGGGCTTTCGTGCAGCTTGGTAGATTTGTGCGGGTCAATCCCTGGTTTTATCATCTGATCCAGGATATGGGCAGTATAGATAGTCCCACCCACACCCAGGAGCATTGTGTGGAGAGTGGTCTCAGCACCTTGAAGTTGTTTGCACAATTCACTGTGCTGTAGCTGTCAGGCTTCTAGCTGGGCACCGGGCCCCATATCTTCACAGTACCGGTATTTGATTTCTATTGAGAGAATTTGAAGGGGTCATGGAGTTGCGATCATTGCCTCTAACGCTTGTGCAGAGTTCTTGTCCGTGTTTCGTATTGCCCCAAACATTCAGTGCGTGTGGATTAAGTGCCGGAAAGAACTTTTTGGTCAAAATAGGGATGTCCTGCTTGGTGCGGTTTACACTAGCCCCCAAGGAAGGTTGTTTACTGTGTACCAAGTCCGTGAACAATTTGCTCACCTTTTTGATGAGCTTGTGCTGCACAGGTGACTCCAGACTTGCTGTTGTGTGGGGATTTCAACGCCAAAATTGGCAGTCTTCGTGAGGTTTCTGATGCCCATTATGGGACTTTGGTGGACTGCCCGGCTCTCCAGACTGCTAGAAGGTGCGAATGCAGAGATGTTAATGTGGCTGGAAGACTGCTCGTGGATATTGCAGCTGCCTTTGGACTTGTGTTCACAACTGGTCGTGTGCCTGGTGATTTTGGCCAGCCCACATTTGTTGGGTATCGTTCAGACACTCGGCCTTCCAGGCGGAGTAGGCCTGATCATGTCTTGGTATCACCTTCCTTATTTAAGTGTGCTCAGAAGTCAGACATTAGCGCTCCGATCTTGGACACCACCGACCATGGCAGTATTACAGTTGTTTTTCGTATTCCTGATGTTGTGCCTAATGTGGATTGGACTCCTTCTCCTGAACATGTGTGTGGGATGAGACGTTGTGCAAGTCGTTTGAGTTTAACTTGGAAGCATGAGCGGCAACTGGCCTATGTGGAGGAACTGGAGAGAAACTTGGAGATGCTGGTGCAATTGGAGGCTGCTCTTGATGCTGGCAACATAGATACAGCATGTTTCTGCCTGAGAAGCTGGATAATGCAAGCTGCTAGTGAACAAACAGTTGGCATGTACAGAGTTCAGGCGTGTGTTTTTAAGAGAACAGAAAAGCATGGGATTAGAAGGCCTGTCTGGTTTGATGATCAGTGTCGGTTAAAGAGGCGTCTGTTCATTCAAGCTGTGCAAAGTGGTCAAGCTGTGCATGCCTGCCAATTTCTTAAAAAAGAATACAAAAAACAAACAAGGCGTGCACGGCGGGCTTATGAGAAGTACCAGAAAGCAGTTTTCTTGGACAGGCTGAAGAGACACAGGCCTGACATTCATGAAATGCTTAGGAAGCCCAGGAGCACCCATCAGACTCCCATTACAGCGGACGGCTGGAACTCTTACTTACAGCATCATTTTGGTGCCCGCATGAGCAACTGCTCTTCTCCTTCAAATAGAGAAGCAGCACATATGCATGGCATGAGTAGCTGCCCTGAAAGCACACACTATCAAGAAGCCGCCTTGCATACCAACGGATTTGTGGGCAGGCACCCCACTTGTCCAGCAAGAAACGCTCCTCACATCCCTGATCAACAAGCAAGCCCCATGGGTAGCTGCCCTGAAAGCACCTTAAGTAGAAGGCCTGGAATGTGGGACAGCATTAGCAGAGGGGTGGAGTCCGTTATTGGAGCTATGCGCGGGGTGGCACAGCGGGTTGCTGCACGCTGGACTGGCAACTCTGGAGCTCCAGCTCGGGATATGGCAATGCCCCTGGGGCGCAACAACCCGCCTCCTGAGCAGCTTTTCCGTCAAGGTGCTGAGTCTCGGTGGATGCCTGAACCTGATGTGATGGAACTGCCTGATGCAGCTGCCCTGTACCCTATTGTTTGCGAGCACATGCGTAAGCTGAATGCTAGGACATCCCCTGGTTTTGATGCTGTTGCTGCACCCTTCATTAAGTACGCTGAAAAGAGGGTCCCAGCAGTTAATGGTAGAGGCACGGATAGGATGAATGTTTTGGCTCCTTACATTGCACGTCTGTTTGCTGCCATGATGGAGAGGGCTGAGATTCCTGCTTGTTGGAAAGTGGCTAAGATAACTCCTCTTTACAAGAAGGGCTCTGTGCTGGACCCAGGGAATTATCGCATGCTCGCAGTAAGCGGCACCCTGTACAGGTTGTATGCCATACAGTGCTAACGTTCTTAGGGAGGTGGTCACTGGGTGGTGTAAAGATTAAAACAAGATTCCAGACACTCAATTTGGTTTCTACCCTGGCCGTAACACTTTGCAGCCCATTTTCATTTTGCGGCACTTGCAGCATGCTGCTCAGGTCAAGCGCCCAAATGCATCCCCAAGGCTGCATGCAGCTTTTATTGATTTCAAGCAGGCATACGATACAATTCCTAGGGAAGCTCTTTGGACTCACCTGCAGCGCATTCGTATGCCTGCGTGCCTGTTGGCTGTCATTAAAAGCATGTATGCTAATGATGAGTATACCTTGGTGGATGGCTGCAAGCAAGCTCGTGTGCGCCCCCATTTTGGAGTTAAGCAAGGCTGCCCGCTTTCCCCTTTGTTGTTCTCCTTGTACATCAATGACGTGGACTGCTTGGCAGAAAATGTGCAAGGGGCTATTACAGGCACTAGGGACGTTCGAGTCACCCACATGCTGTATGCAGACGATTTGTGCCTCACTAGTAACCTTCCTGATCAGCTCCAACTGATGTTAGATAGGCTACATGCGTATGCTCAGCGGAAAGGGTTGGTGATCAATACTGCCAAGTCTGAGATTGTGCACTTTAATTCAAAGGGTGATAATGTGCCAGTTTTCACGTTAAGTGGAGCTCGTTTGGCGTGTGCAGATTCTTTTAGGTATTTAGGCATGCTGTTCACAAAACAATGCAACCTGCAAGCCACTGCTGAGTACATGTGTGCCCCTTTCCTAGCTGGTTGTAGATGGATTAGGCAATTCGCATCTGAGCACCGCCTGACAGATAGGCCGCATACCATGCTCTGGCTGACTAAAGCATATGCTCTCCCTGCTAGCATGTATGCATGCCAGATTTGGGGCACTAGATTTATGAAAGAAGGAGCTGAAATGGATTGTCCTTTGCAAACTGTACATATGTGCTTATTGAAGCGTATCCTTGGGGTAAAGCGCACCACTCCTAATTGGTCTGTACTGCGCGAGTGTGGGCATGAACCTTTACAGTTCTATTGGTTTCGTGCAGCAGTTAGGTTTTACAATGCTTTACTGCGCAGCAACAGCACTACACTCAGTAAGGTACTGCAAGCAGATGTTGAAATGAGCAATCTTTCCCATAAATGCTGGACCTCAGAATTTTTGGCTCCCTGCACAGGCTTGGACAGGTGCAACGTGTTTACTCATTGTGTTCGGTCAGGGCAGCCTATAGTCATGAGGGAGTTTGTTGTTGATCTGAGAAAAAGGCTGCGAGGTGTGTGGAATGCTGATACCTTGGCAGAACATGGTGACCACACGAACAAATTAGCCAAGTATCATCACTGGATGGCACTTCCTTTGAGACCCTTGTCTGTTCATGATGCGCCCTTTTCTGTCCCCAGGTATTTGCATCTTGATTTGGGCAAGCGCACGCTAAGAAACATAGCACGTTTTCGCTTACATGCTCATACTTTAAGAGTTGAGACGTCACTTTGGCAGGAGCACTCATCAACTTGTGATAGATGTGAACAAGGACTCCAAGATGAAAAGCATGCGGTGTTCCTTTGTTCTTGCGCTTCTGTGTGTTCTCTTCGAAGGGCTTATGCACAGTTATTTTCTGACTTCCCCTCGTCTTATAGAATTTTTTCTGGACGATTCAGGCACTTTCTACTATTCTCAAGCTAGCTCTGAGGATGCTATTCATTTCTTGCAGAAGCAAACTAATGAGACTTATCGTTTTATTTCTGATCTCATGGATATTTTTTGTGATGTTGGAACAGTTAAGCAGATTGAGCAGCCAAACTACCTGGCTGAAGGTCAAACCCCATTGTAACTCATTGTAACTCATTATTGAGATAATTTGGCGGTCTTGGACGTTCAATTCACCCAATTAATGAGGTTCAATTATGAAGTTGCCTGGCTGGAGTTGTGCTGCTCCTTACCTCTTTGTTCCCTCTCATACTGCGGAGTACCTGATGTGAGCGGGGAGTAAGTGGTCTAACTGGGTCTATAGGGCAAGGAGGGACCAGGATAGTGTCAGGCGGCTGGAGCTGCATCTAGCTTGATCAGGAATGCTGGGGTCAAAGCGACAATGTTGCACCAATCAGTTAAAATTTGCTCTGGAACATGCAGGTCATGCTGAGCCAGACGGTATACGCAGCCTACATCCATATGCATAAGGTTTGACTTATAAGAGCCTTTGCTAACCACTTCCAAGATCATTCCACTGGCAATGTTGTGTCACTCAATTACCATGTTACGAATGACAGGGCATTGGCAACCTGAGAGAATGTGGAGAGCTATCCATTTGATGACATTCTGGGAGAGGGCATACTAGGCTAGTATATCTTTTGAAGCTGTGATAAAACATCGGTTTTGCATCCTGCGGACATACCCCTTTTCTTCGGTTTCCTCATTTACAGTTTCCGTCTCCGTGTGCTGGAATGTACCAGCACCAGGCCTATTAGTCCAACGTTGTGGCTAACGATCCATTCTATAAAATATATACATCATGTATGGATGATCTTTTGAAGCGGACTGGATTTGACAGCTACCATCAGTGTAAGCCCATATTTTCCAGTCTGGGACTTTGAGCATGAGGGTTGGGATAGATTAGTTAGGTACAAAGAGGTCTGCCTGGTTACTTATATGTGGATAGGTCGGGTCTCTAGATGTTTGTTGTTTGTCAGAGGAGAGGCGTTGGCACTTATTGAATCCAGGCATGTTGGCATGCATTGTATGTAAGGGAAATTCCGTGAAACTGATCCATAATCTAAGTTGAAACAAGGTTTGGAGCACCCTGCATCTCCCCCTGGATAGAATTTCCAAGTCTGAAGCTGTCATACTCTCGTTTAACTCCAATTTTTCCTCCTTCGAGGTTTTGAACTCATTTGGTGGAGGTCGAGAAACGGGGGGTGAGCACCACTATAAAATTGCAGGATGGCATAGCATTGACCATCTATCAAGTTAGACAGGATACTTATGGGTGCCTAAAGAATCGCTTTAGGGGCAAGCAAAGCCATACAAACACCTGAAATGCTAAAGCACCTGGCAGCCTGAGTGCAGTACAAAAGAAGAAGAAAAGACTGTGCAGTCCACGCATAGGGAGCATGCATTTAACAGACCTCAGCAGTATTAAAAGTGCTCAGCCTCATTGGAAAAGCAGACCATACGGCACAGATATGACAAAGCATGCGCAGTACAGAGACCCTTTAAATTGGGTCAATATTTTGTCAAGCACACAAGTTAAACAAGAGTGGCCAGCCGATGGAAAAAACCTTGGCCTTACTGTACATAACTTGACATAGGTCAATCAGCATTTACCTTGCTGCCAGGAGAGCACTGGCTCGATCACCATCTGCTAGTGTTGTTACTTCAAATACATAAAACACTGACTGCTTGTAATGAACGTGTTCCATGCTATTTTGCTTACCAAAAATTGGTTTTTGCTCTCATGCCCCTTTGAGCATGATGAGCAGAAAATACTAAGCAGGCAGGCATGCCTCTGCTCTCATGCCCCTTTGCCCTTCTGCTGCTGCTGCTCTTCCCTTCGAGCGTTCAAGACTTCAATGCCAATAGGAACCACAGAGACAGCTACGATAGCAAGGACCACAAGCGTGAAGTTCTTCTGCGTGCACAAGTAAAATCAAACAGTGAGGAACAGGTTGTTTGAAACGAGGTTTCAAACACTTGCGTTTCACTGTGGAAGGTGGAGAAAGTTCATCCTCGCGACCAAAAGACATTCCATCACTGCCAAAACCTTTGTGCATTGCAAAATGAAATGCAGCAATCGCATTGACTACGCTTATATGTTGTGCCAGCAATCTTGCAAGCAAGGGCCAAAGTCAAAACCAAAACCGAGCAGACAGTCGCTGGAGAGTCCCTCAGCCAGCAGGTTGGTAAACACATTCAGCAACACGTTTTCATGCTGAAACTTGACGTGTGGATTCTCATGAAGCAAGTTTCACCTGCTTGCAAGACAGCTTTAGGGTACAAAGCATCCTGGCTCGACCAGCAAAAGGCAAAAGAGAGTGCAGCACGCGCTGAGGTGTGAAGGTGGGATGAAGTGGTTTTCATCTAGAAACCTGGGCATGCATATGCGCTGAAGGGAAAAGTTTAGTAACTTTACTATGTGTCCAGCACCATCATATTTCTGGGAAGGGGGTTTTGACTTTCTCGTCCCAGGCCCATGTAGGAACCAAATTTCCTCGACTGCAAGCATTAAATTCCCAATGCCAGCAGCAGGAAGATGGAAAACAACCAGCACTATCAAAGTCAGGCTGGGGTATGGGATGCCACAAAATTGCACAGCATTCAATATGCCCCTTAAACAACCTTGCACCTGAAATCGTGCATACTTTTCTTGAAACTATGGCAGTTTTTAAGGCCAATATCAGCAGTGTATGGGGCAGCTAATATGGCCAGAATTGGCAGCCCAATTTGCTTTTTTTTTGCAACACGACTTTCGCTTCGGCATTCTCCATAAAACCTTACAGAGAATTTTATACACGTAGTGAGCATGCAGGGAACTTGCATATAGTTTATATACATTGCTTATGTTCCATTCCTTGTTGGAATCGGCACAAGCAGAATTGTAAGACTTTTTATCTTTACTGGATCGAGCATATCCAGAAGTGCGTTAGGTACAGTGCGTAAAACAAAAGCAACTTGCAGTAAAAACAATACGCTTTCAGACCTTTGTCTGTTTAAAGTCCCCTGAAAGGTTTCGATCTATTACCGTGCAGAAAGTGACTCATCACGCACCCCAAAAAAAACAATTAATTTTGCAACAACGGATCATCAGCGCAGCTTAAAAATATTTATTTTTCAAAACCGCGCGTGGGCATTCTTTACCACTCATACCCTCTCGCTGTTCAAAATGCTAATATTTATTACCGCGCATCCTTGAAATAAATATATATTTTACATGCATGCAGTCAACGTGCAGAGCAAAAAACGATATTTATGTGCGTTTTAGTTTTTGCAAGGTATGCAAAAAGAGGCTTTGTGTGCACCAACCAGTAATTGAGAATGGAATTTGCTGCTCTATTATTTTAAATCAAGGCTGAAGCATGGGTGTTGATGTGTGGCCTATATGGAGATGGACGAGGGGATAGAAATTTCAAGGGAAAGGCGTCCTGATGCCTTGAAAACCAGCAACAAGATACTTAAAGCATACCAATGCTCGTTGACTTTGTCATTCTGTCATTCAAGTGCATAAGGTCATGAAAACCACTCCTCACAAAGAAACAGACCAGCCAATAAAAACGTAGCCCTTTACCAAGCAGCCCCCAGCGTACCTGTACAAAAGGCAGGTTGCCAAAGAAAAAGCCAGCACCCAGGAATAAAAAAGTCCTGCAAACAAAAGTGCGTTTACATTTAACATCACCCATCATAATTGGCATCAAGCAAGCCTCGCCCCCAAATTCCTGGTGGTGCCGGGGCGGGAAGCAACCTACTTTACCCACTTCCATGGGACATGACTGGTGAGCTGTTCGACTTCTTGTCTTGCCCATGCCTTCAGTATCTTCGAAAAAATTGAACATGCTTATGTGAGGGGATTTACACTTCAATAGCACAAGGCCTGCTTTAAAAATTTCGGCAGCTTCAGAGGAAAAAACCCTACATCAGACTGTGCACAGAGTGTGCAAGTGGCACAGTGTAAAAATCAGAAGTAGGGCATTTGCACAAGGGGCGATTGGCACTGCACAAAGCAATGATACATGCAAGTGGCACTGCACGCAATTCACACCAGGCACAATGTGTGCAACATGCAAAGTGCGTGCTCGGCATTTCTGCGCTGCATCATTAAATTAGCTGCACTGCATTGCAGCACCCAACACTTTGTAAGCATGAACCAGCCGTACAACATGCTGCTGACCCCACTTCAAAAGGGTCTACAGTGCGCATAATGGACACACTGCAGTACATATAGCGGCACATGGCAACACGCGTACTGGCACACAGCAGTACATATTGCGGCACACAGCAATACATACAGTGGCACACAGCAGCACATATAGCGGCACACAGCAATACATGAGATGCACCATATAGCGCAGAGCAACAAGCAAGACGCACCATATAGCGGCACCCAACACATTGTAGAGCCCAAATCGGCCATAAGGCATGCTGCCCACCCCCGCAACAAAGGGGGCAAAGGTGCGCACAATGGGCACAAATCTTGCGAGCACCACCTGTGTAAGACAAAGGGGCAAAAAGGCAGAGCAGCATAAATTTCAGCGAAGCTTTGCTGATCTCTCCCTATATGACAAGCATTTTGCCGCCAAAGGCTATGACTAGTGTTTTGCTGCCAAAAGGCGTACAGAGTTTGAAAGAGCATCAAAGATGGTTAACATGCAAGAGGAGGAACAGAGCTCCCCATTGTTTCTGACATAGCAACAAGAATCAAGGCAAGAGGATGCGCGCGCGCACACCCACACACAACCACACACACACACACAACAGAAGCTCCTTTGCAGTACACTTCACCCACCGTCTTTCCCCCATATTTTTCATAAAACGCCTCTGTCTTGGAGATGTACTCCTGCTTGATGATATTCTTGCTCAGAGCCAGCGACCCAAGCTTAGAGCCCACAAGGTAGTTGACGGCATCGCCCAGGATGGCAGAACTCAGGAACACAGCTAGCAGGCGCCATACACACAGCTTGCCCATGCCTGGATTGCAAAGGCACGCTCGCGTATGTGTATGTGTGTGTATGTATTGCATGTGTGTATGCGCGCACTAGACATTTCTTGTTCATGTGAGCCCTATATTAGCCCTGCAGCAGTCCTTTTGGCTGCTATGTGGAATCTAGATATTGTTGAGATGACATCAAGAAAATCAACTAAAAGCGTGCACGAGGCTTGGCTGAGCATCCTCAAGCCGCAGCATCCTCCTTTATTTCAACTGCTTTAAACCTTATTATGTGCAAGTTTCCTTTTTCTTTACTTTTCTTTTCTTTGTTTACATGCAGCTATCCTGAGCAACCTGCCTTCTACTCACCACATCCCGCAGGCTATCCCACTACAAGGCCGATCTACAGCAACTGCCTAAGCTCCATGCTCCTTGTGATTCCAGCAATCTCCTGCTTCATGGTCAACCTCAAGCTCCTTGTGTTCCAACAACCTGGCTAAGAAACCGCTAGCAAAGCGCCTACATGGTTTTTCTTTTCTTGTTTTGTAATGCCGGTAAGGCAGGGGCCCATCACAAAGTGCCTGCGTGGTTTCTCCTTTTCTTGTTCTTTAGTGCCTGTAAGGCAGGGGCCCATCCTCCCATTCCATGGGCAGCCTCAAACACTCAAGTGCACTGGCAAATAAGACACAGAGGCGTGCCTTATTTCATCACTGCTTTGGGCAAACAGCCCATTTCAGTGAACTGGCAAAGAAGACCCAGAGGCATGCCTCATTCCATCAGTGCTTGGGCAAGCAAGGGAGGCCGCTGAAACACCACAAATTGATGCTATCTGAAGCGCCAGGGCAGTCATGACACACCTGCAAAGGCACCAGACATAACATACCTGCAAAGGCACTAAAGCATTACTTACCTGCAAAGGGACCAGGCGCTACGTACCTGCAAAGGCACCAGCTGCAAACAGCAAGCTGTCGCCCGGCAAGAATGGGGTCAGGACAAGTCCGGTCTCGCAGAAGACGATGGTCCATAAGATCATATATGTCATGGGGCCATGCGTCTCAACCAGGCCGCTCATGTGATGGTCCAGATGCAGCACGAAATCAAGCAGGGCTGCATGCAGGTGAAGGCGGCAATGAAGATAAGAGAGCCTAGCCTTCGCACTCCTTGGTCCAGTCCATTGTGGAGTGCTTCCAGTGAGGTATTAGAGGGCATACAGGTCAGAGCTGACAGGATGATGGTCTGGAACAAACAGGTGTTGCCTGAGATTGCATTCCTTTTCACGTCTGTGCTCTCTTTCCACTACATCTGTGTTTGTAGGAGAGAATCACATGTGCCAACACCAAGTCAACAACAGAGGATGGCTGATGGTAAAAACAGGGAGAGCATGGCATTTATTTGAAAAGCTTTTTGATCAAGCCATCAATTGACGCAGCTCTGCTTCTGGGAAAGTGATCAAAACAAGTTTTGCAGCGCATGCATCATCCCAATATCTGCGCCAAACACTTGCCAGAGGCAGCCCCACCTCCTAAAGGATTGGAGCTGGCTGCAGTGCCTGCCGCAGAGGCTCCTGCTGATGCCAGAGCTGATGTCGGAAGCACATGCTGTACCAAGCACATGCAGGCAGTGATGCAAGCAGCTCGCATGCAAGCTTTTGCCAGCCCAGCTACCAGGCCCTGGAGTGCCCCACTTTGCATGCGGACTGCCACCACAGGGTGCTGAGGTGCTTTGAGATCGTGCGTTGTGTGCCCATGGGTGGGTTCCTGCTGTGCTTTGCCCACAGGATGGGCTCGTTGATGGCTGCATACAGCAGGCCTTCTCAGCACATGACTACACCCTTGACCTGATGGGATGTTTCTATGCTTCACAGGCCTGGGTGCTGTACAATGGGGAGAACATGGGACAGAGGGAACAGCACATGGACTCCTGTTTGCCAACATTTTCAGTTGAGGAGATAAGTTGAGTACTATATACTTTTAGCCTCCAGAACAATTCCTTTCTTGCATGGAAAACCAGTTAGTTTCCAAGATCTTGATGAGTAGCCTGATGAGGGTCAGATTTTAACAACGACTTCTGTAAAAATATATTATTGAGTATAAAATTTCCTTTTTAAGCTGAAAAGCCACCTTCGGTATTGTATAAATGAAGAGAAGTACGGTGAACACTCCACGCGGAGATGTGATAACTTTGGATAAAATTATTAAAGGATACATGAAACATAGTACATCGTGAGTACTGTCGACCAAGAAGAGAAAGAGAACGAGTCAATGCCAGAAAAAAGTGTTCATCGAAGACAAAAAAATAACTGGGATGGCAAACAAAGCACAAAAAATAAAGGAGAAATCTACCTTCCTCTAGACACCAAGGGTTAAAGCACATTCCCTTCACAGGTTTTCCAGACCTGGAGAGAGGCCAGCAGCTCCCTGCTAGCAAGCGCTTCCGAGGCTTTTAAAAAAAACTGCTTCAAAGTGTCTTGGGTGCTGGCAGGGCTACAAGTATGAATCACTGCTTTGAGGCAAATTCATCATGAAGAAGTCAGAGGCTGCCCTACACAATGTCAAAAAATCCTGCGCGCTCCAGTCAAAGCTTGACTTGAATTTGAGGGCCTTTTCCTTGGACAATTCAAATCTACATAAGTGGTCTATGATAAGAAAGTTATAGGTCTTAAGACAGGGGAGGCATGGGAGGCAGACTGCCTCAGGCAGTTGCGACATGTCTAGGGTTAAAATGTATTTCAACATCATGACGTACATCAACGTCAACAAAAACAACAACAACAACAACAACAACAACAACATCAACAACATCAACAACAACAACAACAATGCACACCGCGGAGTTGGCTATATGTGTGGCAGTAAAAAATTGATTATCAAACAGGGAGAGGAGCGGCCAGGTTCGCACATTCTGAAGGGGCTCTTGCTAAATATTAATGTGTATCAAATCCTTAAAAGGCACCAGAAGAAGCCACCAATAAGGCGACTGCTCTTTGTGATCTCATAAGGTAGCATCATGATTGCGCTGACTGAGACTCGCACGATCAGTGTGGAGCAACTCATGTCTGGCATTCAGGATTCCCATAAACTTGAGCATGCTACTCATGTACCAGAGGCTTGTGCGGGAAGGCATGGTTTTGAGGGAGCTGTGATAGCTGCCTATTCTGCATTGAATACTGAGCTTGTGTGAGGGCCGAGAAGATCTACAGCCTGAGTGCATTTGGATTCAGCGTAACAAAGCCTTGTTTGGGTTTGAGAATGATGTCATGCTACGTGTAGCTTATGTGAATCCTCAAGGTGCATTTTTTGCTGTGATGTTATTATTTCATGCTCTACCTTAATTGATGAAGTTTGTGTGCTGCCCAAGGAGCTCTGCATTTCCTGTTGTTCGGGAACTACTAATCCATTGTAGTACAATGCAATTATTGGTGGACAGAGATAAGTCTCTGATGCTCATGGTTGCCTCCTTGCTGTACCCTGCCCTTCTGAATGCCTAATGATGTAAGTGTGCAAGTGTCAGTACTGCTGGCAGGCTGCTTTTAGATTTTGCTACGCTGCGGAATGTAATTTAGGCACGGGCAGGGTACAATGTGATGATGGCTTGGTTTTGTTGGGTCCGTTGGTCAGGAAGTTGTGGTCTTTACAACCAATATGGCTCCTTTTCCTTAATTGATGTGGGGATTTGTCACTGCCTATGCAATTTTTCTTTTCTTTCAGAGAGTTGTGGGTAGGCCCCATCATGTGCTGATGTCTAGCAGAGTTTACCAGGCTGCCAAAATGTGTGGCCATTCCTCCTGAAAATTGTCGGGCACATTGGTGATAAGGATTATGTTGAAGTTCTTGCCAGCAGCAAAGAAGGCCAAGAGCACTTCGAACAGGCAGTTGATGAAAGCGATCATGAGAAGGCATGCTTCTCCCTACGCTCTATGATTATGCATGTAATTTCCTGTGATAGATGTGATAGGTCTTATAATTAGTAGTGACACGCTCGCCCATAAGGACTCAATTTAATATCTTGGCATGATGTTTTTACAGGACATTGAACATGGCTAAATCTGCAGGAAATGCATCTCGCGCTATGCTCACATCTGCTTATAGGATTTGTTGTTTTGTACATGTCTCATGTGGCATGAACAAATACTGGCAGATAAGCCGCATGCTTCCTTGCGGCTTGCAAAGGCGTACGTTATTCCAGCTGGTATATATGCGAGTCAA
Source organism: Dunaliella primolecta (assembly GCA_914767535.2). Lineage (NCBI taxonomy): Eukaryota > Viridiplantae > Chlorophyta > Chlorophyceae > Chlamydomonadales > Dunaliellaceae > Dunaliella > Dunaliella primolecta. The sequence goes on along the minus strand of OU611754.1, from coordinate 10,710,748 downwards.
GTGTGGGGTACAGATTACATGCAGAGAGGCAAAGAATTTTTTAGCACTCTGCAAATTTTGCATTTGCATTTCTTAAGAGGCTCCTCTGGTGTGGAGCGAATTGCCACTATTTGGTCTGTCCTGAGAGGATGTGGGCACAAACCACTGCAGTATTATTGGTTCAGAACTGCAGTCAAGCTTTTCAACAGCATGCTTGGTACAAAAAGCAGTACTTTACGCCATGTTGTGCAAGCCGGTTTGGAATTACAATCTAAGGACGAAAAGTGCTGAACAGCGCAGTTACTTCAAGCCTTCACAGAATTGCATAGTTCTGGGACACTTTATTTGCGCTGTGAGGTCAGGAGGTGCTATTTCCATGAGTGATTTTATTGATGACTGGAGGTACAGGTTGCAAGGAGTTTGGAGGGAAGCTGAGTCAGTGGATCCCAGTGGAATCAGCAATAAGCTTGCTACCACCAAGCTTGGCTTACAACTCCTTTTGAGCAACACTTGCCAATATTATGTACCCCTGTCTTGGTATCAATTCCTGGATTTGTCTGAGCAAGTTGTTCGTAATGTGAGCAGATTCCGGCTTCGCGCTCATATTTTGAAAGTTGAACCGACTGTTTGGCAGGATGGAACATGTATGTGTGTGTCAGGTTTTCTTGCAATCAAACTCAAGATGAAGCGGGCATTCTTTTTAACTGCACTGATGAAAAAGTTTGTTCTTTTTGACTTGAGTATTACTATTTTTCAAAGAAAAGAAAAGAAAAACTACGTGGGCATTGAAACACTCCCTACATCAATTAAGAAAAGGGGGCCACATTGGTGTACAGACCGTATGACCTCCCTGCCACAAAGTTCACTATTTTTCAAACTTTCTTCTCATTTCTCTGAGACGCAAGCTTTTTTCTGCAGCAAATAAAATCTCAAGTTGTTTCTCAGATCTTCATCAACAAGACACAAAGCTTCATACATATCTTTTGCGTCTAAGCTTAGCTGTAGAAAGAAAACCACGCAGACAGTGAAAACGCTCCCCACATCAATTAAGGAAAAGAAGATACCTAGGGCCGAGGCACCGTGTATCCCCTTCACCAACTTGGTACTCTTGAAGAGTAATAAGAAAGAAGTCAATGAGGATCAGGAGGGTTACTGGCAGTAGCCCGTGTCTGATTTTGCAGATAAGAGTTGAAAGAAGTCTTCTCAAGAGCGCGCCTGGTGCTAGAAAGTTTATAAGCATACTGGACGGAATGGGCACGAAGCTTCAGGGCAAGCCTGGTGGCTGTATGAGTGTCAAGACCAAGCTCTTTAAGAGGCTCCAGAGTGTGGGGGGTGTAGATGACCCCTCCCACACCTAACAGAATGGTATGGAGGGTGACTTGAGCTGAGGCCCTTGAGAGATGGCTACATAGGTCACGGTGCTGTTGTTTGGAGGCCTCAAGCTGGTTCTTGGGCCGGGTGTCTTCACAGTATTTGACTTCCACAAGATGGACGTGCCTCTGTTCTGGAAGGAGCTGACTAGGGTGGCGGGCCTTGAAAGTAGGTGGAGTGGCTGTGGCTGGCACTGAGTGCTCCCTGTTCCCCCTGCGCCCCCTTCTACTTCTCAATGGGTACCTTAAATTGGTCCTTGGCACTCTTTTCATTGGGACAACTAACATTGCATCAGGGCGACTAGAAGTGAGCCTGTGTTTGTCAGGGAAACGACGAGGGAAAATGAATTTGGGGAGAGTTCTATTTGTTGAGTGTTTAGGGATCTGCAGGTCCTGTAAAGCAAGACGATCTGCGCTGCCAATGTCCATGGAGGCAAGACCTGCCCCAAGAGGGCCTTTGCTGACAATTTTAAGGAGGATTCTGCTGGCAATATTGTGGCGCTCGGTTCCCATATTTGATATGGTGGAGTGCTTACATCCTGAAAGAATGTGAAGGGCACTGTCTGGATCCCCACAGAGGGGACATTGTAGGCTGGTGGACATTTTAAAGCGCACTGCATGCTTTTGGTTGAAGTGGGTACCTGTGCAGTAGTTGATAACGTTTCATTTCATTTTAAAAGGAAGTTTTGGCATGGTCCAGAAGGCATTGCTAACTTTTTTATGGACTGTAGGAAGTAGGCTATGGTAATAAGAGTAGTATTCTGTCTCTGTGTTAGCGTTTCCAAGTCTGTGTTTTTAATGCATGTGCGCCCTCAGAGCATCACGAAGGTTGGAAAAGTGTTTAAACTTTGGGACAAGCGAGTCGGGGCGTTCTGATGTGCTTGCATGGGGGCGGGCAGCTTAGCTGTAAGTTACGGGTTTGTTTCTGGCTGAGAGCAGCCACAAGCCGATCAGCCAAAGGACTTGGGTAAAGATCACTCCATTCAATTACAAGTGTAACCATTATGGCTAATGGCTTAAACTTTGTGTTGAAACTTTGAGTATCAATACATCAAAGTCAGAGGTCATGCATTTGAATTGTAGGTCGTGTTCTTCCTGCCTACTTCTATGCATGGAAATGTAACTCTTCCCCACAAGGACCGGTTCAAAAACCTCGGTATGCTTGTTGACAAGCACATGCATTTGAAAGTGTCTGAGGAGCATGCTGTGCAGCCTTAAATGGCTGCCCAACAAAGCATAAAAAAGTTGATGAGCATGGTTTGAGAGATAGGCCACACGACCTACTTAGGCTTTCTAAGGTATATGGCATTCCGGCTGGGATGTATGCATGCCAAGTGTGGGGTACAGAATATAATTACGAGAAGGCAGTGAGTTTGAAAGCCAATTGCAGAAAAGGCACGTGTCCTCCTTGAGACATTTCCTAGGTGTGAAGAGCACTGCCACAAACTGGCCAGTACTGAGAGAGTGTGGCCAAGAACCTTTGCAATTTAATTGGTTTAGGGCTACTGTCAAATTTTATGATAAAAGAAAGAGAAAAGTCTACACAAGCCAAATGCCGCGTGCATTAAGGAAAGGTCCCTTCACCAGCAAGCTAGCAAGGGCCTCCCCTTTTCCCTCAAAGCTACACTAGCCAAAAGTAACCTAGGCGAGGGAAAGAGACAGGACTAATGAGGATCAGGCGGGTTGTCAGCCATGCCCATAGACGCCCAGACTCTCCTCCTCCTGATATCCACCTCTGCGCGCCCAGTGCCCCCCCCCCCCGGGAAGCCCCCTGTAAAGAAAGAGCGCGTTTGGTGTTAATGATTGTGGATAAACTCTGAATGGCATGGCAACTCAAATTGAATTCTAGGGATTTTGCTTTATGTTTGGTTAGGCCTAAATTGACAAGAGATTTGATCGTGTACTCATTGTAGATAGTGCCACACCAATCAGGATGATATGCAGAGTTACTCTGTTATTCCTGCTTGGATTTCTTGAGCTGCAGGTTTTAAGTCTGGTTTGAGTATTAGCATGTTGAGTGCTGCAGTTCCAAAGTGATGTAGGGTTGGTGTCTCGACAAAATTTAAGTTCAACAAGGTGGCTGTCCCTATCTTGAGGAGGGATCTTGGAAGGATCAACGTGAGCTTGTCTGCCAGACGGTGCCTTGGGACAGAGTGCACAAAGATGGCATCAGGGCGGCTCTGGTGCCGGGCAGGGGAGCCAGTACCATTAAGAAAAACCCAGTCTGGAATAGCTCGTGAGATGTTTTCAGGGATTTATATGTCCTGATCCAGGAGTCTCTCAGTACGGCAGGCATCCATACCAATAAGGAGCCAAACCTGCATGTACTGAGCCCCGGGGCTTCTACACAGAGGATAAGGCCCTCATGGTGCCTGTTGGTATGCATACCACACATGACTCATGTCCACTACTAGGTTTTCTATCCACTATCCACTGGCACTGGATAGTGGCACTCGGAGTGGATTTGGACATCTGAGGACAACATGATTAATGCCATATCATCACAAGCGGGCATCTCCCATCGGTGAAAGACCTATTGAATCTAATGGCATGCCTTTGTGTGTAGACTGTATCTGTGCGGTATTTGATGAAGTTTTTCAACAGTATGCTTAAATCCAATAGTAAGACTTCAAGACGTCAAGTGCTGAAAGCAGATTCAAACCTTGCTGATGAGGACAAGTCCTGTTGGTCTGCACATGTGTTTAAGGGAATTAGTGGCATGCACAATGAGGATATCTTTAAACAGGAAATGCTGGGTGCTTCAAAGATCCCCATGCAGGAACTTTTAGGAGTTTTGAAATACAGAAAGCAGAAGCTTTGGAGGGAAGCGGATGCCCACAATCCCTGAGAGGTGAACAGGAAAGCAGTGACCTACCATTGTCGGTGTGGAAAACCATTGAATCAAACCGCATGCACTCCCTTCTGTATCCCCAGGATACTATCCCGTCGTATTTATTCTAGGATCAAGATGAAGAAGTCATGAGGAATGTGACTAAGTTCAGGCTTTGTGCCCACGGCTTGAAGGTTGAATCCTATAAATGGCTAGGTGGTTCAAATATTTGTGATAAGTGTGAGAGTGCTGAAGTCCAAGATGAGAAACATGCTTTTTATTATTGCACGTGCTTTGGGGTGCGTGAGCTGCGCAGAAAATAACATGTTCCTTGTAGTACAAGGATCTTTTCATTGATTTTTGCAAGCCATTACATACTTTTTCCCGGCTTCCAATCACAAACTTTATTCCTTTCTTGGCAAACTTTCACATTAGAACTGATCCTGAGATCAATGCTTTCCTAGATCAAGACTCATACACATTTTCAATTTTTTTTGTCAGAGTCGGTTTCAGTTTTCGATGCTGGTTGAAAACGTTTCACCAGCAGCCAATCAGCCTGGGTCTCGGGCTGTAGGCCAGCCCCTTGTAACCCTTGGCTAACCCTTACTTTGAAATCCTCTGAACTTGACGCTGCTAGGGGCTCATTGGTAGAAATCATGTGTGCATGCACGCCGCTGCAAACTTTGGTACATCAAGCAACTTGCTTGGACACAGATAGCAGACATTTGAACTTCCTTTTTCTTGCTGCTCGCACTTCAATTTCTAGTCTCGTTTGAACAGTTCTCCTTTCTCTGTCCCCTCCTTTACCCCTAATTTTTGTTCAGTTTACTGCTTACAGTTTTTGCTTCCGTGTGCTGGAATGTACCAGCACCAGGCCTATCAGCCCGACAGTATGGGTGCCGGTCCTTTCTTTAAAGCTGTATATCTGTAACCCTGAAATTGACATGATGTCAAGGTCCATGGTTTGCCTTTGTTCCATGCGTCCATGGCAGAAGTGGAAGATCCCAGGGATCCTTTGTTTTAGATGGATAAGAAAAAGAACAACCCACATAGGCAGTGAGAACACTCCCTCCATCAATATAGGAAAAGGAGACTTTGACTCAAAGAGCTGTGAGCCTCCCTCATCAGAGGGTAAGGGGGGAGCTAGTGTGGGTCTGGTGGGTTTCTGGCAGCACGTGGCCCCAGGGCACCAGGATCATAATGAGTGTTTTTGGCTTTGAATGGCACGTCTGGTAGAGGTACGTTTGTGCGTATGTTGCACAGAGTGGGCATGGAGCTTCCGTGCAAGTTTGGTAGGAAAGAAAAGAAAAAAAAGAAAAAACTACGTAGGCAGTGAGAACACTCCCCACATCAATTATGGAAAAGGAGACACATTGGCTCAAAGAGCCGTGAGTCTCCCTCACCGGAGGGTAAGAGGGAAGCTGGTGTGGGTCTGGTGGGTTTCTGGAAGCATGCGGCCCCAGGGCACCAGTGTTATGTTGAGTTTTTTTATTTTCAATGGCATGTCTGGTAGAGGTAAGTTTTTATGCATATTGCACAGAGTGGGCATGGAGCTTTCGTGCAAGCTTGGTAGCCTCTGCGGGTTAATCCCTAGCTTTTTTTGTTGATCCAGGGCATGGGCAGTATAGATAGTCCCACCCACACCCAGGAGGATTGTGTGGAGAGTGATCTCAGCGCCTTGAAGTTGTTTGCACTGTTCACTGTGTTGTTGCTGTGAGGCTTCAAGCTGAGCGCCAGGCCTCGTATCTTCGCAGTATTTGATTTCTATTAAGTAGATATGGCGGTTTTGGACGCTCAATTTATGAAGTTGCCTGGCTGGAGTTGTGATGCTTCTTATTTCTTCATTACGTCTCACACTGCTGAGTACCCAATGTGAGGGGGGAGTAGTTGGTCTATTTGAATTAGCGAACAAGAGTGATCAAGATAGCATCAGGGCGGCTGGAGGTGCGTCTAGCTTGATCACAAATGCTAAGGTCAAAGCAGCAAAAGATACGCTCTGCTGACCCTTGGGACTTGATTCAGCTTGTTGTGGATCTCAGGTCTTGCCACCTCGCATATTGGAGACAATTTTCTGGTTACGACCCACGAGACACAAACAGCAAAAAATTTACTGATCATCACTGGTGTGCTCTCCCAACCAAGCCTGCATGCGTTACATATTCTCCTTATAGTCTGTCCAATTATTTGTACTTGGATTTACCCAAACACATTGTCCGCAGTGTGGCTTGATTTTGCCTTCGTGTCCATACCATGAAAGTCGAGCAGGCCACATGGGATGACACTGTTTCCCCTGCGGACCAACCTTCGCATAAAAAAACAACTGAGCCACTGCATGCAAGCACGTCAGTTAATCAGCATGCACCTCAGTAAACTCCACCACAGGAAGGAAGGGGAAAGCATGTTCCATGATGACCTGAAAATCGTGACTAAAGCTCTGTCACTGCATAAACCACCCCCCCGCAACCTCTCCAACCTCATCACATGTATTATACAACCACTCATGGGCCTTGGTATCAACGGAGTACATGCATAATACTCAAATCCCCCCGCAAAACCATGGTCATCACAGTGGCTCAACTCCAGGCAAAATACTCAGGGGGAACAATAAATGCAAAATAGCACTCAACAGACCAGCAGCTCTTATCAAGCTGCCCTCAACTGAAGAGCTCAACACTGAAGGAATTCCAAAAGTCCTCGCCCACAAGAATACAGGAGCCAATGTCCCTACAGTGCACCGCCGCATCAACAACACCCACATTAGTGGCCTTATTGATACCCAACCCAATGAAGAGTTTAACCCCTCCGTAAGCACTCATGCTAAACCTCATAGGAACAATAAGCGCATCAACTTTGTGTCCAGGCTGTATCTAATTTCCTCTTGCAACGCAATAAGATGCTTTTCTATTTCATTTCTGAGATTCCATGCCTGCATTACTTCTCCGGGCAATTAAGGAAATGTACCAGGATGATGAATATATTCTGATGGATGGGGATAAAAGGGCAAGTGTGCGTCCAACAAATGGAGTCAAGCAAGGTTGTCCCCTGTCCCCTCTCCTGTTTTCTCTATACATCAATGATATGGGCAGAGATATTAGTGAAGGTATCAGAGGTGCTGTGACAGGGGATGGAGTGAATGGCGTTTCATACATGCTATATGCAGACGACTTGAGTTTAACTACCAATGACCCAGGTGAAATGCAAGTTATGCTGAATAGATTACGAGCTTATGCAATGAGAAAGGGGCTGACTGTCAATACATCAAAGTCAGAGGTCATGCATTTTAATAGTAGGTCGTGTTCTTCTCTGCCTACTTTCATGTATGGAGACGTGGCTCTTCCAGAGAAAGAGCAGTTTAGATACCTCGGTATGCTTGTGGACAAGCACATGAATCTGAAGGTGTCTGAGGAGCATGCAGTGCGGCCTTACATGGCTGCCCAGCAAAGGATCAAGGAATTGTGCATGAACATGATCTAAAGAATAGGCCGCATGCTCTGATTTGGCTCTCTAAGGTGTATGGCATTCCGGCTGGGATGTACGCATGCCAAGTGTGGGGTACAGAGTACTTACGAGAAGGGAGTGAATTCAAAAGCCATTTGCAAAAAAGGCAATTATGCTCTCTAAGGCGTTTTCTAGGTGTGAAAAGTACTGCCACGAACTGGCCAGTATTGAGAGAGTGTGGTCAAGAGCCCTTACAGTTTTATTGGTTTAGGGCTACTGTTAAATTTTTCAACAATATGCTCAATTCTAACAGTAAAACATTATGCCAAGTGCTGAAGGCAGATTTACACCTTGCTGATATGGATGAGTCTTGTTGGTCTGTACATGTATCTAAGTCATTTAATGGCATGCGCAATGAGGAGGTGTTTAAACAGAAATTACTGAGTGCTTCCAAGATACCCATGCAGGATTTTTTAGGGGATTTGAGGTACAGACAGCAGAAGGTTTGGAGGGAAGCAGACGCCCTAAGTCCCCGAGAGGTGAACAGAAAAGCAGTGACTTACCATCATTGGTGTGGGAAACCTTTGAATCAAACACCACGCACACCCTTCTGTATCCCATCATATTTATTTAAGGATCTGGATAAAGGAGTCATGAGGAATGTGAGTAGGTTTAGGCTTCGTGCCCACTGCTTGAAGGTCGAGTCCTGTAAATGGTTGGGTGGTTCAAATATTTGTGATAAGTGTGGATGTGCTGAAGTCCAGGACGAGAAACATGTTCTTTTTTACTGCAATTGCTGTGAGTTTTGTGAGCTGCGCAGAAAATACAAGGACCTGTTCATTGATCTTTTTAAACCGTTACACACTTTTGCCCAGCTTCCAAACACTGATTTTGTTCCTTTCTTGGCGAGCTTTCACGTTGTGACTAATCTTGAGGTCAATGCTTTTCTAAATCAAGACTCGCACAGATTTTCAAAATTTTTGTCTGAACTGGTTTCAATTTTTGATGCTGGATGAGATTGTTTCACCAGCAGCCGATCAGCCAGATTTTCGGGCTGTAGGCCAATCCCTTGTAACCCCCTATTTCATGTCTGAGACTTTGGATTTGCTGTTGGCTGGCATGGACCAGCCACAGGCTGATCAGCCGGATAGTCTGGCTGAAGGTCTCCCTGTGTAATCTAATCTACATGAATTATTGCTTTTTTATGAGCAGGCTAGCAGTCAATCATTTTGACTGGAGGCCATCTTTTTCATGTAACCTGCCTACATCCGTATGTATGAGGTTTGACCCATAAGGGCCTTTGCTGACCTCTTTAAAATTCAATTGAAGGCTTCAAAATCATTCTGCTGACAATGTTGTAGACCATTGCGGTTCAATACTTATTTTTCAATTTGATCCGGGTTATGGGCATTTTCGCTTCATCATCCTTCATACATTTCTGCTTCATCAGGACCATCCAGTATGCATGGGGATCATCGGGATGATTCCCTTTCTGCCGCTGCACTTTTGTTGCTGCATACTGTCTAATAGATCATTCCCAAGAAATTCCAGAGCAGGAGAGATTTTTGCTTGTATGTTTACTCCACTTCCCCTCTATGGCCGACAGAGGATGCCTCTCGAAAATGGGCTTGTAAGTCTGCGTAACACTAAACAGCACTTTTAAAGCAGAGGGAATAAAAAAGCCATTCATCATCTGATCCGAGTCAACATCGAAAGACATGCAAAATCAATGCTATGCAAATTGTCAAAAAGACATGCAAACCAAGTTTTAAATAAAAAGGTTTGCCAGACAAGGCATTGCTGTCGTCAGCTGTCAAAAGTCAGAACAAAACAACGTAAACAACGGTCGGTTACCGGAAAAATCCCATGATTGCAGCAGGATGCGCTGCTGGGTTCACAAGTCTGAGGATGCTCCTGTAAAGCCTACTGCTGCCTGAAGCCCATGCCAAGAATTATATACAAACAAAAGCACGCAACACTGAGGACGCCAAGTTCTTCCCAACCACAAAGCAAGATGCAACAGCTTGAAGTAAGGCTCAACTTGACAATAGCTATAAACAAGGCACAGATCATGCTTGGTGCAAATGTCGGCCTCCTTACCTGAACATTGTCTTTACAATTGCACATGACCTGTCAAAGCAAGATTGGCAGGCAGGCTGGTAACGTCTCAACATGGAGCGACACCCATCAAGACATCCACTGGGGGACTGAAATGTAGCCTACATAGCAAAGATTGGGCCCCCAATGGCAACAAAAATGCTGCCTCTTCTCATGCCCAAAATGATAATAAATAATCAATGACCATCTATAAAGATCAAGAACTACGCCCAAAGAACCGCGCCTTGAGGCTTGAACATGCAAGGAGCATCACATGGGAAAAGAGCACATCAACAACCGTAAAGCATAGATGAAGATGCCAGTAAGAATGGAGTCCTCTGCAAGTTGATTGGAGGCTGCTGCGGGTCGTCTTTTTTTTTAGGAGCAAAGGATCAAAAATGATTTAGTCTGCTCAATAGTAGGGAGCGCCAGGGCGGAACCCAAAGCGCGGCTGCCCCGGCTGTGGAACAAAGCCACCAGGGACTGAGCTCATCACCGGCTCTTCAGACGCCAACGCGTATTGCGGCGCATACAGAGAGGGCTGCGCGCGGCGCAGAGGTGACATGGGGCCCCCTGCAGGAATGCTACTGCCGGGTCCCAGCTGATAAGCTGCATAGCCTGCGCCATACCCAGGTGATTCAGGTAGGCTGCTGGATGGGTCATGGCGTGCACCCAGCCTTGTGCCCATCCTAGAGGTGGGCGGAGGCAACGGTGTGGACATGGACCCTGGTATCTGTGGCTGCACGCCTGCACCTTGCTGGCTGTCCATGATGTAGGGGTTTGGCTGGATGGAGGGGATGATGTGGGCAAAGGTGCGCCCCCAAAATGGATCGTATGACGTGGGCGTGATTTGCTGGATTTTCTGCAGGCACGAGCAAGAAGACGAGCTGGGGAGCTTACATTGCAACATTGGTATGCAATGTGTACGGTGCACAGCGGCCCTCAAAAATAACATGGAAAGCAGCCTTCATCATATGGTGGACAAATAGCGTGCGCGAGTCAACAAGTGCACCGATCAGTCAGTTAACAAAGTCGGGAACGGAGCTGGGACTGTGTCACCAAACAAACTGCCCCTATGTCATGAGCCAAACAAAGCCATGCACAGCTCGCGCTCATGCGTTCTTGTGCATGCAGAGGATGCCTTGCAGCATCTATCTGCAAAGAAAGGGCAGCGGCTGAGCACGCCCAGCCAAGCGTAACCTACCCGGTTCTGCACAGCCAGAACGATGACTGTGATGAGGAGTGCAACCACCAGCACGCAGCCAATGACAGTGCCAGCAATGGCCCCTGCTGCATCTTGGCCACACAAGCTACCTGTGAAACGTTGTTTGCATTCATGTTTTTTACACCAATATTTGACGTGCGCACACACACACGGGTGACAGCTATGGGAATGCTAGACAATGGGAGATGCACCTCCACAGGGCAAGAGAGGAATTAAAGCTGCACAGAGAGAAGTAGAAGAGATGGAATGAGCACAGCAGAGAAGAAAGTGGAGTGAATTTCGTTGAATAATAATCATGGAAAGGAGTGGCAGCTGCCAAAAACATCAGCCTAAAATATAACAAACATGAATCAAACAAAGTAAAAAGGCCTGGAGCAAGTAACAAGGGTTCAAGCAGGCAGCCTTTTGATTCAGGCTCGGCAAAATGTGCAATCATTGACTCAACACAAGCGGCTGTTGATGATAGAACTGCAGTTGTGCATGACCACTAAAGGGGCATAGGGGGAAGGGGAAGCCTTGCCCTGCATGCCTTGTGCTTGTGAACTGGTTGGCTAAAAGCTTGATAGAAATGCAGCGCAAATAACTCATGCCTGCACCTCGCGCTTGCAAACTAATTGGCTAAAAACTTAACGGCAATGCAACAAAGATTTCTGGGTCCTGACGCATGCAGCTAAAGATGCACCTCACCATAGTGTGGTTCTGGGCAATCCTCCTCCTCAGGCTCCGTAGCAATCACAGTCTGTGGACTATCAGTCTCAGGATCCAAAGCCACCTGGGACAGATTTGTATGATGAAATGCAAATGCAAAAGTGGGCGTGGCATGCATAAGGCAGTTCATAAGGCTGTGCATGTGTAAGTAGACGTGGCATGGCTAAGGTTGTGCATGTGCATGTAGGTGTGCGAAAGCCCATGAGTGTGTGAACGTGTGTGTGTGTGTGTGTGTGTGTGAGGGGGGGGGGAGCACATACATGTGTATTCCCTTTACACTCATACTGTAGGAGTCTGATGGTGATTGACAGCAGCCTCCAGATACCCTCCATTGCCTTACATCCAGAATCTAGCAACAAAAATAAGATCATCAATATTTGCGCTCTTGCGTGAAAACTTTGTGTTCCTGATGCTGGAAAGCAGCCTTGTGTAAGGAAGGACTCAGTCCAGTTGAAATGGCGTTGCCTGCCAAGCCGTACTCTGAAATTATCATTATCATCAAGTATAGCGAAAAACGATGCAACCCGTGCAGTCAAACACATCAATTTAGATACCATTGGACTGTGCCGTGTGTTTGCAATCTCCCTTTTTTATATACATATTGTTGCAAAGAGATAAGGGCGGGGCTCACCTGAGTTGCATCCAGACCCAAGGATTGTGCCACTGTGTTCAGAAGGTCGGCCGTGTTCACCTCTATAGATCCCCCATTAACATTCCTGATGCGGGTCCGAAGCGCACTCGTACGAGAAACCTGCATAGGATGGGAATGAGGTGTTTGCTGGGATCAAAGCTTGCGGACGTATAAGCACACATGAAACCCCCACTTTTGAAGGCCACATGCGCATGCAGACGTACTGGACATGCACCTATACACACCTACACATGCACATACAGAGGGACCAGATATGCACCTACACATGCACATGCAAAGGAGCCAGACAAGCACCTACGCATGCACATTCAAAGGGACCAGACATGCACCTACACATGCACATATGTGGGGACCAGACATGCACCTTTACACAGGCATGTACTTGCACATGCAAGCCTTGCAGAGGTATGCAAGGCACCTTGCAGACATGCGCGTTCCCAGTATGAAGGCCACACGCACATGCAATTACGTATGATGGCCACTCATGCACATGCAGAGCCTCACAGGAGCGCACTTGCACATGCAGCCCTTGCAGAGGTATGCAAGGCACCTTGCAGACATGCAATGGTACACGCAAGCCTCATTAAAGCATGGCTGGGAAGCATACATCACTCACACTAACTACGCAGTTAACAAAAGAAACAGGGTTGTAATGATGGTTTGCACAATAACAAGGAAATAAAAGAGGCCGACAAGCAAGAGCTGCACCTGCAGGGCTTCCAGCTCCAGCTGTTTGCGGGTTCAGCCAGTGACTGCGCTCTTGGCTTAGGTTTCTGACAGAAATTGCTGTGCCTGGAGGCGCGCTTACCTCCAGTAGGTGCCAATGCTGGGTGTGAAAATGCCATGCTCCAAATCCTGATGCACATGAAAGTTGTATACAAGCAAGGAACCGAAGCTCCTGCCCAGTGCAATGCTCCTCGCTTTCCTCCACTAGGAGCCTTGCAGCACTCCCTCCCAATGCAACACACCTTGCTCTTTTCCTCACAAAGAGCCTTGCAGCGCAGCACACCACTCCCTACCAATGGAACACACCTTGCTCTTTTCCTCACAAAGAGCCTTGCAGCGCAACACACCACGCCCTCCCAATGTAACACACCTTGCTTTCTTCCAATAAGGGGCCTTGCAGCCTAACACACCACGCCCTCCCACTGCAACACACCTCACTTTCCTCCAATAAGGGGCCTTGCAGCCCAACACACCACGCCCTCCCAATGCAACACACCTTGCTTTCTCTAATAAAGGGCCTTGCAGTGCATAACACCACCCCCTCCCGACGAAAAAAAGTTTGCCTTCCTCCGCAAGGACCCTAGCAGCGCAACACAGAGCCCTTCCCAACACATCACACCGCTCCCTCTCAATGCAACCTACCTCGCTTTCCTCCACAAGGAGCCTTGCCTTCCCGGCCTGTCGGAAGACTTTACCCCCTTGCAACCCTTGCAGCGCACGCCTAGGCCAAACAGGAGCCTTGCCTTTGAAAGATGCAGTAGCCTGTGGCGTGTGTTTGTGCATGCGTACATGCGGCAGTGTATGTGTGTGTATGTGTTGTGTGTGTGACAATGGTGTAAGGTGAGCAACTAATGGCTCAATGGCAGTGTGAACACGTTTGGCGATGCGCTGGCAAAAGTTGACCGTGCAGGTTGGGATAGGCTGGCCATCCGTGATGGCTCCACATCCAACCAAAGCCCCAAATCACACAAGGCTGGCGTGCCCAGTCTATGCCAATCCAGGTTTCATACCAGGTCACACCAATCCACCGGATTTTCTGTGCATCAAAGGGTGCCGAATTGTCTCCACACCAGCTTTTCCATGTAGACAAGTAGAAGGTCATGTTCTGGCCTCAACCCACCTGGCTGTCAGTGCCAGGGTTGACCACCTGGAAGCCAGGTAGGCTCACAGGCTCCTCAAACAGTTGAAGCACTGATTCAAGCGTTTGTGAGGTTTCCAGCCTCAGCCGCTGCCCGAGTTGCACCTGTGTGCATTCCAAGCTGTCAGGCGGCACCACTTCCTGCAAGGATTAAAAAGGAGGACAGGAAGAATACAGAATTGCACCTGTGTGCATTCCAAGCTGTCAGGCGGCACCACTTCCTGCAAGGATTGAAAAGGAGGACAGGATGAATACAGAATTGCACCTGTGTGCGTTCCAAGCTGTCAGGCGGCGCCACTTCCTGCAAGGATTGAAAAGGAGGACAGGATGAATACAGAATTGCACCTGTGTGCGTTCCAAGCTGTCAGGCGGCGCCACTCCCTGCAAACTGTGTGTGTGTATCTGTGCGTGTGTGTGCATGTGCATGTGTGTACTTCATACCCATACTTCAATGGACACAGACTCTGTTTTCTTGCAATACTTGCATCCTCAAGGGTGATGCAGACTTATCGCTCTCCGAGCTCATGAAACCCATAACTTTAAAAAAGAGGTGCAAATCAGCTGCATTCCAATAACGTACACACAAACACACTTTCATCTCATGAACCTAGGTACACCCGATCAGATTATGTTTATGCTGCTCATGAAGAGTATGCAACAGCCTTTCACTACACATACTTCAAATACTGTACAGACGGTATATTGTCCCGCAAAAATAATGTTTTTGAGGGGTGCGGGATGACTGCGGACAGCAGGAAAAATTATTATTTTAGGGGCTACGTGAAAGTGCGTGAAAGTGAAAAATAATTGTTTTTGAGAATTGTAAACATTTCTTAGGGCAAAAGGGATCCCACTGCCCCTGCGGGAACATGCGGAAAAGTTAAAAATAAAAACTGAGGGGGGTGCGGGATTAAGGCGGGAATAAAAAAGTATATTCTTTCCAGGGGTACGGAATGATTACATGTCTGTACGATATGTCAAGTGTCAAACAATCCTGTGTATCGGGGAGTCAACGCCAACACCGGCATTGCGACAACCTCTGGGTGAGCTCGCCACCAAACTTGCACCAAATCTGCACAGCAATTGCGGCTCCCGCATGCTCCTAGGGCTGTGTGGTTTTCAATTTAGGTTAACTAAACCCTGAACCCAACCTATACCCTAAACCTAAAACTAAGCGGCTTGCCTGTGCAGCTGCTCATGATAGCAAAAGCATTAATTCCCAGAAAAAAAAGCAAAGCACCGTCTTGGCTGGCAGTTAAGGCACTCACCTCAGTCGGGAGGAACAACAGGACGTCCATTTCAAAAGGCCTGCCTGTTCCCTTGACACACTCTGTCCGGGCACGAGAGCAGTTGGACAGACCAAGCTCGGTGCACAGCCTCGTGCTAAAGGCAGCTTCCAGGGCAGCGTCGCAACCTACGCACTCCTCAGACGTGGACTCCAAGTCATAGATTGCTGTGGCAAAGCGCCCCGTCACTGTCACATCCACCTGACAGCGTGTGTGTTGCGTGTGTGTATGTCTGGTGTCACTCTATTGCCGTGACATCCATCTGACAGACAGGGGCCCAGGCCCAAACATGGTGCCGCAATGAAGCAGCCATGACCTTGCCACCATGATCTTGCATGCAGCCAGCAGCAAGAACAGGGACCCCCAATTGAATGGCCACTTCACAGGGGGACAAGGCGGACAATGGGTGCTGCGGTCTCCAAATAGCTCCTCTGGTATCACGCTGCCGCGCACGTGGCACAGTACACCGCTTCATGACTCCAACAATGCCCTACCGCTGCAGACATGATTTCTGAGCGCTGCTGCTGGAAGGACCCCACAGGGCATCACAGGTTGGTGTGCCAGGGCTTGCAAGCCCAGTGGCAGCATCTGGGACCAGAGGGCTTTGATAGACACACAGAGCAGCCTCTCCTGGCTAAAGAGCAAGAAAAATAGAAAAGATTATTCTCCCTTTTTTTTTTTCCAACTCAGGAATCACATGCCCAACCTTGCTTTCTGGTACATGCACAAAGGGAAGCCTCACCTGGTTTTCTGGTACTCCGGCCAGCTGGGCCACTTCTGCCCTTGATTGCAGGGTTGCAGCTGAGCTGTGAAACCCCGAGATTACGTAGCGTGTTTCAAATGTTGACCCTACGGGGACCTGCATGCACGGGCAATGGTTTTGTGTGTGTCTGTGTGTCTGTGTGTGTGTGTGTGTGTGTGTGTGTGTGTGTGTGTGCGCGTGCGTGAGTGTGTGTGTGTGTGCACGCACGCGTACATACCTATCACACTTGTGCATATCTCTTGTGGATATGCAGGCAACCGGATTGGCTCTGTGCTAATGCATGGAAGCTAGCGTACGACTACAATTGCAAAGCAGCCGCTTCTGTGGTCAGAGAGGGCTCTTAAAGGGCAAAGACGTGAGCAGGACAGCAGGCATTTAAGAAGAACAGGCACGCAAGGAAGTGCTTCGGGCAACAGGCAGGCATGACAATAAGCATGACAAAAGACACATAGATGTAAGATGGTGGGGCTGGCTTTCAAACACAAGCTGTTGGTGGGAGAGCACCAAGCCTGCAGCACTGCTCAGCGCCACGCAGTGCTGTCAAAATACAGCGCTTCAAGCCAATGCAGCTCTGCAGAGATCAGTGCACAGCTCTGTACAAGGCTTTTCTTGTGCAGTGCAGATCAGTGTACAGCACTGCAAGCACACGCGGTCCCTACAGGCACGCACCTCCACTGCCTGATCTGGCACTTGCGCGTCCACAGGTGGGAAGGGAGCTGGGGGGGATGATGGCGGGGGAGGAAAGGATGGTGGTGGAATTGGAGAGGGCGGGGAGGACGGAGGTGGAGGAGGGGAGAATGGAGGTGGAAAAGGGGAGGGTGGAGGTGAGGGTGAGGGTGGAGGTGAGGGCTGTGTGGGGAGAGGCGGAGGTTGCGAGGGGACAGATGGAGAAAGGGGCGGGGGGCTTGGTGAAGGAGGGTAGGCAGGGGAGTCCGTGGAAAGCAAGGCGCGCAGGGAGGAGATGGAGGTAAAAGCGGAGTGGGATGAAGCTGCAGAAGCACTGCCACCGCCACCTGCACAGACACAGCAATGAGGCATGCTGTCTCGTAGGAAAGGGATGACCGAGCTGTGCGAAATTGCTGGCAAGGCAGTGGGTTGCCAATGAAAGTAGTGTATCATGCTGTGACGGGAACAGAGATCAATTAGATCAGCGACGCTGCTGTGTCAGCAAACTTCGCAGCGAAAGCCATGCATTCTTGCAAAGCCGTGCAGTGAAAGCCATGCAAATGTTGCAGCAAATGCCATCCTTGCTCGCCAGCTGGTTGATGAGCCTGGCCGCGCAAAGGAGCACACTCTAGATGAAGTCATGGTGTAATAGACACTTCAAATATGAAGTCATCAAGCCGGACATGCAGTCATAGCAGCAAACTTAAGTTGAAAGCCATAGTGCTTGTTAGCTCCAGAGGGTTCTAGCATCTGGCTATAGCAGTGTGCATACGACAAGAGGCTGCACCATTTTCCACAAAAAGGAGGCCGCACAATATTCCCCCCCCTCTTTTTACACATACGACCAGAATCATTGACCAAGCAGCTACCTGATTCAAGGAACATGGAGCCTGTTTCTGCTCCCTTAGTTCAAAATGCAGAGGGTTACTGGAGAAATGAGAAAGCGCTCAGCAAACTCAACAGCTTTAAACGAAGGGGATCAAGGATGAATAGACACTTGACTGTTGCTTGTTTGCTCCGTGTCATACCCTGCACAAGGTGTTGGGAAGGTGCACCTAGGATGACGTGCAGTGGTGATGTGATTGCAGCAGGTGTTGCGGAGGCGCACCTAGGTGGCATGCAGTGCGATTCTTAGCAGTGGGAGGCATGCGTTTGGGAATGATCCTTTAGCATGCTGCAGTGACAGATTAGTGCCTTATGCTCAGGATGCACACATATGATGCCTAAGAGCGCCCTACCCACAAGTTTAACAGACCTGCGCACTTAGTTCCAGCACCTTTTTACCTCTGCACCCCAAGTAGTGCATCACGCCTTAGAGACTTCATGAACCAGGCTGATGTCCTAGGATTAGCCAAGTTCGTGTCTGCATGCCTGAAATGCTGTGACTGAGCTAGAATTGCTTTTAGATTGGACTGGTCTGGCTACCGGCACGTTTTGCTCCAGCTAAGCTGCCCCCGCAGGCAGATACAGCTATGTTACCCTTCCCTTTCCTGTCCTCAAATCAGCAGTATTCCATGCTGCTGTGATAAAACTAGTGTGTTATGGTCACAACTTTAACACAATGGTCTATTCTATCAGAAAAGGCATTCCCAGGATAATCATTTTCAATGGGCACGCACCGATTTGTTTTTGGTCACGTGCCAGGCTAATTTGCTCCTTTACATAGGCTCTCCACACCCATGGGAGCCTTCGGCCAATTCATGTTTGCCCCCAAAGGAAAAAATGGCAACCTTCTTGCAACATCAGCAATAAAAAGCATCACAATTATCATTCGCCTTCAAAAACGTCGATGGGCACCCATGCATGGCCCATCCTTGAGGCGCACCCTAGAGAGCACAAAAAAAAAACACCTGCATCACCATCAACCGCAGAGAACAACTTACTTGTGAGCAGGATGTCCTTGAGGTTGCTGCCAACCTCTGGCAGGATGTCAGGCTCCAAAGTGTCACCACCATTGGCCTGTCCTTCCATCTCCCGACTAAGCAAAGCCTGCAACAAACGTACATCCTTGTCGTCACTGTCCTTGCCCTTGCGCTGGCCAGTCCCAACCCCTCCTCCCCTCTGCACCTCATTCTCATCCATCAGGGACCACGCATGGGAGTCCACCTCATGAGCCAGGAGAGGCACATCCAGACTGTCACCCTTGTCAACCCGAGCACCCTGGCCATTGGTCTCCCTTCCCTGCTCCACATCCATGTCCTGTACCTCTGTCTCAGGGCGTAGCAAAGCCTGCAAGAGACGCACATCCGGGTCGTCACTGTCCTTGCCCTTGCGCTGGCCAGTCCCAACCCCTCCTCCCCTCTGCACCTCATTCTCATCCATCAGGGACCACGCATGGGAGTCCACCTCATGAGCCAGGAGAGGCACATCCAGACTGTCACCCTTGTCAACCCGAGCACCCTGGCCGTTGGTCTCCCTTCCCTGCTCCACATCCATGCCCTGTCCTTCAGTCTCACGGTTTAGCAGAGCCTGCAAGGGACGCACATCTGGGTCGTCACTGTCCTTGCCCTGGTGCCGGCCAGTGCCCCGCCCTCCTCCCCTCGGCACCTCATCCTCATCCATCAAGGTCCACGCATGGGGGTCCACCTCATGAGCCAGGAGAGGCACATCCAGACTGTCACTCTTGTCAACCCGAGCACCCTGGCCATTGGTCTCCCTCCTCTGCTCCACATCCATGCCCTGTCCTTCTGTTTCACGGTTTAGCAGAGCCTGCAAGGGACGCACATCCGGGTCGTCACTGTGCTTGCCCTTGCGCTGGCCAGTCCCAACCCCTCCTCCCCTCTGCACTTCATCCTCATCCATCAAGGTCCACGCATGGGAGTCCACCTCATGAGCCAGGAGAGGCACATCCAGACTGTCACCCTTGTCAACCCGAGCACCCTGGCCGTTGGTCTCCCTTCCCTGCTCCACATCCATGTCCTGAACCTCTGTCTCAGGGCGTAGCAAAGCCTGCAAGAGACGCACATCTGGGTCGTCACTGTCCCTGCCCTGTCGCTGGCCGATCCCAACCCCAACTCCCCTCTGCACGTCATCCTCATCCATCAGGGACCATGCACGAGGATCAACCTCGCGAGCCAGGAGCGGCACGTCAAGCTCTTTTGACTGTTTTCCCTTGGCGGCATTCCTGAGCTGCAGGCTGCTGTCTTTTTTGGGAAGTGCTCCCCATGATTGATTACCCTTTCCTTCACTTTTCAGAGAGGACGCTTGCAAGTTGTCACCTATGGGCGAGAACTTTTGATGCGGTTCCCCCCAATCACGAGTGAATTCACTGGGGAATGCCTCTGTGTTGGAGAGGGCGCCAAACAAAACATGCCCCAGCAAAGCGCCGAACACATGTAGCAGGGTGCATGCCCGTCGCCTGTTGAGTTGACTGGCGCATGTCATGTATGGAAGCCCTGCATTAAGCAGCAGGTGACATACCATGTGAGTTGTAACTTGCAGATTGGCAAAATCTGTGCAGATTGGAAAGGCTTCATCTGACTTCCCGTTGCCTTGAAGTTGTTGCAATACTCTATCTTTGGTGGTAATTGAGCAACACATATCATCTTCAACCCTTGCTTGCATGTTGATTAGATGAATAAGAGGGTGGTGGGCTGGCTAGCAATTTGCAACTATCCTTGCTGAGTTACTCCTTAGTAACCACCCCCCAAAAGTCAACTCTTTGCCCTGAACAGGTCCACCACATCTGGCTTGCAAGGGAAAATCAAGATGCCTACAGCGTGAATGTTCCGTCCTCACCTTGCACCTGCGCTGTTCGAGATGGCTGCCATTCATGCTAGCGAAGTGCAGATTCCTCACTGACACTCATCCTGATACTTCTTTTGAAATGTATTGTGATAGTTGCTTTTTCTTTTAAGGGTAGAACCTTAGGGTGACGTGAAGTTCGCACCCTCTCAAAGTTATTACTGTGTCTTCAAAAATTAAGACAAGAAGACAAGAAAATTCTCAATTTTTTGGTGATTTTTATTACGAGTGCACACACACACGCACACACACACACACACACACACACACACACACACACACACACACACACACACGCAAACACACACACAGACACACACATGTGTGTACACACACACATACACACATGTGTGTACACACACACACACGCGCGCACACACACACACACACACACACACACACACACACACACACACACACACACACACACACACACACACACACACACACACACACACACACACACGCGCACACACACACACACACACACATGTGTCACTAGGGTGACGTGAAGTTCGCACCCTCTCAAAGTTATTACTGTGTCTTCAAAAATTAAGACAAGAAGACAAGAAAATTCTCAAATTCTTGGTGATTTTGATTACGAGTGCACACACACACGCACACACACACACATACACACACATGTGTGTACACACACACACGCACACACACACACACACAAATGTGTGTGTACACACACACACACACGCAAACACACACACACACACACACAGACACATAGACACACAGACACACACACATACACACACACACACACGCACATAGAGACATGAAAAGGGAAAGCTTGTTGTTGTGTTGCAGGAAGTCAGATACAGCTTGGATACGGAGTTTTTTGTGCAAGAAAGGTTAACCAACGTTGTGCAAAAGAAAAGTCACCAGGTGAAGTCTGAAAAAGCTCGAAGTATTTTCGCCTTAGAGCACGTAGCCTTTCATATCCACATATGAGAGGTACGTGGGCCTCATCTTGAATTTGTCCACATGAGCATTGATTGCACACAGTCACAATATTTAAAGGGTTACATAGCTGTACCTGCCGTGGGCAGTTTAGCTAAAGCAAAACGGTGCCTGTAACCAAACCAGTCCGAGCTGGAGAACAAGAACAAAAGGACATGAAAGTCAGTCAAAGTATTTAGTTTTATCAAGATTTTCAGGCTGAGAACGTGAAACAGCCAGAACAGTGTTGTTACATCCAATGACCAGGTGTTGAGAGAATGAAAGTGGCTTCATGCTCGGCATACAGCAACAAGCAGGTTTGACTAGAGCTTCCAGCTTACAAACAAATATGGCACAGGCTCTAGAGTGTTGGCCTGACACTCGTTTGGGCCAAGGCATGTTACTGGCATAATTGCTGGACTTAGCGTGAAGTGTGCACGGATACTGGACTGATGCAATTGACTGGCATGACACTCATGGCTTCCTCCTCCAAGGGCCTGGTGAGCTTTCTTAGGTGTGAGCTCCTTTATGAGCGGGCTAGACTGGGCTTATACAATGATCACTACAAGATGGTGTTCCTACGAGTTCCCAAAGAGGTTAGGGATCTCTAAACAGTATTTTTCACAAGGATAAGTACTACTGTCCAACTGACTCAACTGACATGCAGGACAATCTCGTCACAGAACTGCTGGCAGACTCTCGTTCTACAAGATGGATGTGCCTCTGTCCTGGAAAGAGCTGGCTCGGATGACGGAAGGAGGAGATAATGCCGAGACTTGCACTAAGGCAAGCTAGAGACGTTCACAGTGAAGGCCTCTAGGCCGTGCGCACTGTTCTCCCGGATTTCCTGGTACCCCAAGATATCGATTCGTGGTATATCATGCTGCATTTGTCCTTGCTGCATTTGGTTTCAAGGCCCAATGACCTTTCCTTCAAGTTGACTTCTGTTTGTTCCTTCCTGGCCTTGGCCAACCGTGCATGTCGAAAATATTTTCTGAGCAACCACAGAGCCTCTAAGAGAGCGCAAAAAAAAAAACTAGCATGAAATTGCTGTTGCCACTACGTTAAATTTTCAAAGTTGTGCACTTAAATCCTATGTGGCTTGCTTGACTACCTCATGGCTAAAGAAAAGAGGAAGGAAAGGAAAACTGCGCAGGCAGTGGTGACACTCCCCACATCAAGTAAGGAAAAGAGGATACATAGGGCCAAGACACCGTGTATCCCCTTCACCCAGAGAGGAAAGAAATCTCATGGCAACTAAAGTTGCTCGTTTTTTCTGAAAACACTGAGTGCTCATGTATTTCCCGACTGTTTGCAGTCCCAGTGACTGTTTGCAGTCCCAGTGACACATTTCTCTATCAAGCCATCCTTGTGTGCTTCTTCTCATTTGAAACACTGGACACTTTTACATCTTCCCCCTCCTAGTCCGTATTTGGCTAAACCTGGCAAAATGTTATTCAACTTGTGCACTTTAATTCCAGGGCATCGGTGTTATGTTGAGTATTTTAGATTTCAATGGCACGTCTGGTTGAGGCAAGTTTGTGTGCATATTGCACAGAGTGGGCATGGAGCTTTTGTGCAAGCTTGGTAGACCTTTGCGGGTCAATCCCTAGTTTGTTTTAACTGATCCAGGGTATGGGCAGTATAGATAGTCCCACCCACACCCAGGGAGATTACGTGGAGAGTGGTCTCGGCAAAAAGAGAGAAAAAATGGAAAAAAGGAAAGGGAAAAACAACATTGGAAGTGAGGACAGTGAGGATGTAGAACTATATCATTTAAGGAAAAGGAGGCACATTGGCTCAAGGAGCCGTGAGCCTCCGTCGCCAGGGGGTAAGAGGGAAGCTAGTGTGGGTCTGGCGGGTTTCTGGCAGCATGCGGCCCCAGGGAACCAGTGTTATGTTGAGCGTTTTTGTTTTCAATAATACGTCTGATTGAGGTAAGTTTGTGCGCACATTGCACAGAGTGGGCATGGAGCTTTTGTGCAAACTTGATAGACCTTTGCGGTTCAATCTTTAGTTTTTAAAAGTGATCAAGGGTATGGGCAGTGTAGATAGTCCTGCCAACACCTAGGAGGAATGTGAGGAGAGTGATCTCAGCACCTTGAAGTCGTTTGCACAGCTCACTGGGTTGTTGCTATGAGGCTTCTAGCTGGGTACCAGGCCTCGTATCTTCACAGTATTTAAATTTTATAAAGTGAACATGGCAGTTTTGGATGTTCAATTAATTAAGTTGCCTGGCTGGAGCTGTGCTGGATATAACTTCTTCATTTCCTCTCATACTGCGGAGTACCCTTCCCTGGTGAGACCCTTTCTTGCTTGCTAGTCAGGGAACCTTTCCTTAATGCACGCAGCCTTTTGGCTAGCGCCGCAGAGTTTTATTTTCTTTTCTTTTCTGCGGAGTACCCAACGTGAGAGGGATGTATGTGGTCTACTAGGGTTAGCAGGGCAAGGAGCGACCAAAATAGCAACGGGGCACCTTGAGTTGCATCTAGCTTGATCAGGAATACTGGGGTTCAAAAAGGCATGGAGATATTTAATGATTAGAGACTTGCTTAGTGATGTGCAGGTCGTGCTGAGCCAGACGGTCTGCACTGCCTATATACAAAGGGCTTTTGCTAACGCCTTTGAGAAGGTCTCTGCTAGCAACATCGCGGCGCTCGGTCACCATGCTTGACATGATGGAATGTTTACACCCTGAAAGAATGGGAAGGGCACTGTCTGACTCCCCACAAATGGCCTCTGATGATTACATTCTAAAAGATAGATAGAAGACTGCCCGTGTGCAATCACACACTAGTGTGAAGCAGGGCTGCCCTTTGTTACCTCTGCTCTTTTCTTTACATGTTAATGATATAGATGATCTTGCAGAAGGTTTGCAAGGTGCTATCACAGGGACACATGGCATGCATTTGACACATATGTTGTACGCTGATGACTTAACATTGACTGCAAATGACCCAAAGGCGCTGCAAATTATGCTAAAGTGCTTGGAAAAGAAATGATTATCTCAGTCTGAACTTCGTGTCGGGGAGGTCATACGGTCTGTGCACCAATGTGGCCCCCTTTCCTTATTTGATGTGGGAAGTGTTTCACAGCCTACACATTTTTTTCTTTCTTTGTTGGAAAAGAAAAGAAAAAGGAAAATTACGCAGGCAGTGAAACACTCCCCACATCAATTAAGGAAAAGAGGATTGCTTGGATCTTTGAAAGAAAGAAAGAAAGACCACGCTTGCCAAGTCTGGCCGCGTGCATTAAGGAAAGGTCAGGTGGATCTTTATACACGGAAGAAGTACCTGATCATTAACACAGCGTGGTCAGATGTGGTTAATTCCAACTCCTTGGGATCCAATTCGCCCAATTTGCCTGTGTTCTCGGTTGGTGGAATGCCATTGGCTCGTAAGGAGTCCTTCAAATACCTAGTAGGCATGTTGCTCCACAAGCAGATAAGCATGGCTAAGGCTTTTGAGCATGTTACTGGCTTATTCATGGCTTCTGCCTACTGGATCTGGCAGTTTCAAAGTTGTGCGCGAGCATGCACTAAGGGACAGACTGCGTGTACCACTCTGGTTGGTTGGAAAAGCACATATTTGGTCCCAGCTGGCATGTATGCAAGGAGGAAGTAAGAGAACATACTGCTGGTACATCCACAGCTCTTGCACCCAATCCTAAAATCACCTACATCCCCAATCTTCACAATGCTCTCAAGTCTCACATGCATACAAAACACAGGCTTGGATATGCCAACTCCAAAACAGGCTAAACCTCATATAGATAAGAAAATCAACAATGCCTTTAGGAACATGTCCTGTATATCCACACCCATGAAGCACACCATCTTACAATATCGCACTGGCACCCTCCATAACCAAAAACATGCGGTTCGTTTTAAAAGGTCTACTAACCCACTTTGCCCTCTCACGGGCTGTCATCAATTAGACAGCGCACTCCACATGCTTTCGGGCTGCCAAAATCATATTATCTCCAGCATGAACGCCACAATGTGGCCGGAAGAATGATTATCAAAGCCATTAGCAAAAGCCCTTGGGGAGCAGGCTTGGTTAACACAGACATAGGAAGTAATGTTAGGTTGGAACAACACAACCTTCAAACACCTGAGGATGCATCAAACAGGTTTTTACCCCCTTACCTCTTTCCACGTAACTTTCCTAAGAGATCTAGACTCACATTAAGCCGTCCTGATCCTGTACTGATTACTCCTTATCAAGCCAAAACTATTTCTTCTTCTTTTTCTCCCTGCTCACATCATGTGTTACGCAGCAGACATGGCACCCTACAGAGATCCAGCATAGCTAACCGCGCAAAACAGCCTCACCAACTGAATGCTAATCAGCGACATGTGCACTTGATTGAAGTCAAGTACTGTGAGGACACGAGGCCAGGACAACAGTTGGAGGTGGCACAGCGGCAGCATGCAGATCTCTACAAACTTATTAGTGCGAAAGCCGTAAGTCTTCATACCATTCTCTTAGGCGTTGGTGGAACGTGTTACACAGAACATACTCTCAACCAGTTAACTCCGTGCTCACCTCCCAATCACGGTTGGCTCTCATAGGGAAGAGGGGGGCCCGTGCTGGGATGTTGGGGAGCATGCTTGGGGCTTAGGGGTGGGTCTTAAGCTTGCTGGACAGGGCCTGCCTGACAGTCGTGTCGTAGGTCCCATGGTGGGGGCCAACTTGCTGGAGTAGACTTCTGTGCTTGCTCTTTCTTTTGGTCTGTGTGGTGGGGCCCTGCCTTTCAGGACAGGTGACCTTTCCTTAATGCACACAGCCGGACTTGGCAAGCGTAGTCTTTCTTTCTTTCTTTCTTTCTTTCTTTCAACCAGTTTAAACAATTGGGACTTGACCGCCAACGTGCCATTAAACTTGCTAACAGACTTCATGCTCATTCTGTAAAGTATGCCCACAAGCTTGATACCACTAGGCGTGCTATTGATAGCTGCAATACTTCTCGCAGCCATGTTTTGGGGCCGGGTGCCTCCAATAACCCTCCAGATCCCCACTAATATTTTTGATCCATCTTGGTGGTGGAGGGGACTCACGGCTCTTCAGGAGCCAATGTGTCTCCTTTTCCTTAATTGATGTAGGGAGAGCTTCCTCTGCCTACGTAGTTTTCCTTTTTTCTTTTTTCTTTCAAGCCAGGTGTGGGGCATAGAGTAAGTTTAGGAAGGCAAGGATTTTTTCAAGTAATTTGCAAGTCCGCCACATGACTTCCTTAAAGGGCACATTAGGTCACCTTCATGGTGTGAAGTGTGCCACCACAAAGTGGGCTGTAATAAGAGAGTGAGGGCATGTGCTATAGCAGTTTTACTGGTTCAAATAAGCTGTCAGGACGAATAATGGATTGCTGGACTCTAATAGTGAGACACTGGGGAAAGTTATGAAGGCTGACTTGCACTTGCACTCATGGGCGCTTTTGTGCACGAAGCACGTGCTGGACTGCTTAAATCTTGGATCATCCAAAACCATGATGGTTCTCAAAGATTGCGGCGTTATGAACCTTTTGTTACGGCAATGAAGCAGGGTACACTTAATTCCATGCAGGATCTCACTGATGATTCGAGGCACAAATTGCGCGGCGTGTGGAGAGATGTTAAGGAAGTTGACCCGCGAGAAACAAATAACAAATTGGCAATATACAAGCACTCTTTGCACTGCCTTTTGGCCACAACGTGCAAGCCAACCTGGTTGTCGCGGCACTTGTATCTGGATTTGTCTTAACACATCATGCAAATTATCAGCCGATTTAGGTTGAAAGCTCATACTTTGAAAGTGGAAGTTTCCGTCTTGTGAGGATAGGTTTTCTCCTATGTGCATTCGGTGCTCATGCGGACAAATCAAGATGAGGTCCATGTCCTCTTCATGAGTAGATTTGAGAGGGTACATGCTTTGAGGCAAAAATAATTGAAGCTTCTTCAGACTTAGCCTGATGACTCTTCTCTTGCACAACCTTTCTTGTGCCAACAACTTAGCGTCCAAGCTGTATCTGGTTTCCTCTTGCAACACAGTATTGTGCTTTCTGGACAAGGCCTGCCAGACAGTCGTGTCGTAGGTCCCATGGTGGAGGCCAACTTGCTGGTGTAGACTTTTGTGCCACCTCTTCCTCTTGGTCTGTGTGGTGGGGCCCTGCCTTTCAGGACAGGTGACCTTTCCTTAATGCACGCGGCCAGACTTGGCAAGCGTAGTCTTTCTTTCTTTCAACACAACAACAAGCTCTCTCTTTATATGTCTGAGCTGGATTTGCTGTTGGCTGGCGTGGACCAGCCATAGGCTGATCGCCTGACGGCTGAAGAGCTTCAAGCAAGGCAATGCAACTGATACCTCATGTTGACATGTGCACTGCAATAAGACGGTTGCGCTAGGCCATAAGGACCAGGCCAAATTGCGGAACGGGGGGACTTGCACCCCATCCTTATGGCTTCCTGCGCACTCCGTCCGTGCTCACACCAGATAGTATCTCTCTTAACTGGTACCAAACTTGTACCATTACATGCACTCATAAGGCTGTATCGGCGGTTACCCTTTTTGAAGCATTGCAATGCATCTATGACAGTGGATGCTGAGAACTGAAGTACAAAGCATAACATGAACACATGTGTCATTGCCTCTTGGATAGATTTTTCTAAGCAATGCTGTTCTCAAACTCTCTGCGCTTCTTGTGGAAACACAAAAGTGTATTTTCCTGACACTAAAACCTTTCGGAGTTTTTGTGCATGACTTTGCATGCTTGTTTCATGTAGAGTGACAGCGCGTGTGATTCTTACAGTTAACACTTCTGAACTCAGCCCAAGGCTTTCAGTGGACATTTACGCAAGTTTGGTTTGGTTTGGTCACAGGCACCTTTTTGCTTCAGCTAAGTAAGCTCTGATGAGACCTCTAGCTTTCCAGTTAGGGGACCTTCCCTTAATGCACGCGGCCTTTGGCCTGCATATACTTTTCTTTTTCTTTTTCAGCTAAGCTGCCCTTGTAGGCAGGTACAGCTATGTAACCCTATCCTTATCCCAATCCTCCTCAGGCTGATCAGTCTGGCTGAAGGCCTACTTTTATAATCTATTCAAAGGGGGCTTTGCAGACTGGTGGAGAATTTGCCTGCGTTGTGTTCTTTTTTCCTATGCCATAGCAGTGTAGCTTTTCTTTCTCTATTTCTCCTCCTTCCAACAGCGCTCTCCTTCACAAGGTTTTTCATGCGGACATCTCCCTCAGCCCCTGGAATTCCTCTTGCTGGACATCCCATCTATTGTCTGCCAGGAATGGCTTACATCATGCTCATCATTTTCTGCAAAAGATACGCTCTGCTGATCCTTTGGACTTGAGTCAGCTTGTTGTGGATCTCAGGTCTCGCCATCTCACACATTGGAGACAACTTTCTGGTTACGACCCACGAGACACAAACAGCAAAAAATTTACTGATCATCACTGGTGTGCTCTCCCAACCAAGCCTGCATGCGTTACATATTCTCCTTATAGTCTGTCCAATTATTTCTACTTGGATTTACCCGAACACATCATGATTGTCTGCAGTGTGGCTCGACTTTGCCTTCTTGTCCATACCTTGAAAGTCGAGTAGGCCACATGGGATGACACTGTTTCCCCTGCTTGTGATCTATGTGATGCCCAAGATGATGTGCAGGATGAACGACACATTCTTTTCAAATAGTTTATGGTTTGAGGGAGAGCTTCCTCTGCCTATGTAGTGCATCACGTCTTAAAGATTTTGTGAAGCAGGCTGATGTCCTAGCGATAGCCAAGTTCGCGTCAGCGTGCCTGAAATGCTGTGAGTGACTTACATGTGTTGTTCTTGGTCTCCAGCTCGGACTGGTTTGGTTACAGGCACCGTTTTTGCTGCAGCTAAGCTGCCCACGTAGGCAGGTACAGCTAAGTTACCTTTTCCTTTCCTTTCCTTTTCTTCTGTAGTTTTCTTTATCTTCCCTTTTCTTTTTGTAGCAGTCAAACGTTTGACTGAAGGTCCCTCGTTTCCTCGTGCCCTTGATTATTGTACAACAGTTGGAAGCGGTTCTGCCCAGGAAGTAGTTCCATTTCCCTATTTTCTATCCTTGACATGCTTGCAGACTTGCTCTGAGAGACAATGCCCTTTCAAACTTTGAAAGGATATCATAGACACAGCGACATCAACAAGCACAACGGGTAAAGGTTTTAAAAGGTCTGAGCCAAAAAGGAAGTGGCTGCCTGCTAGACTAATTCATTCTTGACCTCTTAATTCATTCTTGACCTCTTTGATACCATCCTGTCATAAGAATCGGTCACACTGTAGCAAAACATTCTTCAATCAGAGCAACCTGGCTTATATATTAATAAACGATTGCGCATTGGTCTTTTCATGCTATCAGGAGGTTGATAATGGGAATTTTGAGCCAGCAAGCTGCAACTGTCAGATGCACCACGCTTTAGCTGATGGATGTGCTTTCCCAATTCAGGATCTCTGTCAAATATTCCACATCAACAGCAAAAAATGAAAGACGATCATGTCTGCTGCTGTGCTGGATCCTTGTGCTTCTTGAGAACCTGCGTGGATTGTCAAGCCTGAATCTGGTAAGAATTGATGGCTAATGAGAGATAAGCAGTGCAGCTGCTCCCAACACAGAATCACTGTGCCTGTTGTTCACGAATTTTGACAACAAAAGCGTCCTCAAAACACCATTGGCAAGCAGGCATTCTAATATCACTCATGCACATAGGAACAAGAACCAGTTGTGACGGAACAGTCGTCTCTCATCATTCCTTTTTAGACATGGAACCTGAGATTCCGAGATTTTTCAAATTTCAAACAGCGAAGAAAGAAAGGCGATTAATGAATGCTACAAGGTATAATCTTCCTGCTGAACAAATAAGCATGGACAAAGGTCAAATGACTTACCGTGGACGTCATTGAATCTAGGTTTGCCATCAGTTGGTCCAGTTCGCTTTTGGAGTACTGTGTTCCTCCCATACTCAGGTGCTTTGCTTGTGGAGCTCTATCCAAATAAAAGCCACCAGGCACCAGCTTTTTCTCGTCCTGTCAGCAAAGGCAGGACATATGCGGAGACAGGTCATCCATGACATGGAAGCCAGCCAACATATTTTCTGGAAAGAGCCAGGAAGAGCACACAGCAGCTGAATGAAATGCAGCTCCTAGAAAAGGTGCATTTGTAACTGGGGACACAACTCAGCAAGGGTCTCATCTACAAATGATTTACCCAGCAAGCTTAAGCTACACAAAAAATGACCAAGTGCTTCAGAGGAGATTGATCAATTCCTCCAAGTTCCTGATCTTGCACTTCCTTTTCAAATCCTATAAGGAGCCAATGATTGCTCACCTCAAGTGCCAAGTATGCAATGGTGTCAGCTCCTTGCTCTGGGTCACGGAATTTGTTCTGTGAGCAAAGGCCGTTACAGTAGCAGGGGTTGGTGTGCAATCGACGAATCTTTCAACATAGAGCAGGCCTCAGGACACCAATCCGTCCACAGGAGTGCAGGGCTGGCGAGCCCCTTTCCTCAGACCAAAGCATTCGCGGCTGCCTCCCCTTGAGCTGAATGTTTAAGATGAGGCATTTGCAGGAGAGTGGCAAATTAGAAGATAGGGGAGGAACCTAGGCGCAAACCAAATCCATTCTTGATCAACCAAGCTGCAGTGGGCATCAATGCGCAAGACCTTGCCTGTGCCCATGAAGCAAGCTGCACAGAGGCTGCCCACAGGATAGGCAGGCAGGAAAACATGGCATTTTGAGGACACCTAGGATCTCTGTGCCAATCACATCTTCCAGGCATCACCAAGCTAACAAATCAGAGCATGCAGGTTTGGGCCTGCAAGACCACTTTGCTTGGTCATGCACCTTGCCTCAACTGGGATTACAAGGTAATACAGGAGGGTATTAATAGGTAGGCTGTAGGTATTATTCCCTACAGCCTGGTATTATGGCTGACCTCACCTGGTAAAACTTATAGAACCCAGGGATGCTCTTCTTGACACCCTCAGTGGTTGCCCATCCAGGATGCATACTTAACACCTTGACACCTGCTTTACAGAAATGGTGCAGGAAATCCTGGCCAATGACAACCATCAGGGCTAACATGCAGGTCCAAAAAGTGAAGCATATTGAGGGTGAATACTTAAGAAGGGTTACTGCATTACTTTTGGTCTGAACAATATGAACGCACGTATCAGGCCATGTCTGTATCTGGAGTGACCACCAACAAGCAATATCTTAATACATTAACCTGGAGGCTCATTCTACTTGTCAACAAGTTCTGCACAACTGACAGGACACATCAGTTAGCTTAGCTTTGATGGGAAGTGTCAAGTGTCCACCCACCAGCATCGTTCCAGAGCTCAGCAAGCCTCTCTACCACTGCAACCTGCGGAAGGACCAGATTGCAAGACATAATGCATCCCAATGGCAATTTTGTGTTTGAGTGCCGCTTTCATCTCTGATACGAAGCCAAAATAAACACTTGCAGCTGGGCATACTCACACACACCCTGCACTTACTTGTCTTCGCTTGTCCTTGGCATACAGAGCTGTGCCATCATAGCCCCTTGCACTAGGAGCCTTTTGCACATCGACATCCAAAGGCTCTGCAAACAGTTCAAAAGCTCAGCTTTTACTTGAAATTTCAGCACGAGCACTGCAGTTGTCTGTGCTACTGCAATCACAAGGAAAACCTTGTCCCAAACAGGCGCAACTCATTGTGATGCCGCTGACATGAACATGACAAGGAGGCTGGCAGCAAATTCAAGGTTCAAAACTTCGAAGGTGAGTTCAAGGTACCAGACACGTGGCTGACATGCTTCAAGGAATTCGTGCAGCCAACCTTATAGCTATATAACAGCAAGCTATCAAGAACAAGGATCAATCCAGCTAGCAGCACTCACGTGTCAGCATTCCGCCTGAGGAAACAAAAATCACTCGGGATGGTGCTGACCTCTTAAGCACGTCCTCTAGCAATCGCGTCAGCAAGTATGGGCCTAGCATGTTTGTCGCAAAGTTCAAGTCGTACCCATCCTCTGACTTCTGGGGCTCATTTATCTGCAAGCATTATTGTTCTACCCTGTTGATCATTTGATTTTGACCATGCAATGCATAGCGTGGAGGTAAAACTGCGGAAGAGATTCCCGCGCCAAAGATTTATTCATTGAATGGTGTTCATAAAAATGAGCTGCATTGCTTACCAAGTGCCTGAATGTTCAGATTATAGGCTGAGCTGTCTGTTGTCTTTGCCGTCCTTGCTGCTGCTGTAAACTCAGACTGGGCTGGTCAGTTTACAGGCATGTTTTTGCCATAGCTGGCAGGGCAGGGACCAGCCTGTTTGATGTGATGTCTGCCTCCTTTTTATGAACTTCCCCTCTACCGTACTACGGTAATCTTAGGAACTTTTCAATTTTGCAAATAAATAAATATGACCCTCTCGCGAACTGGAAAGTTCGAAATAATAAAGTTGAGGGGGACCTCGCGAAATTACAACAAGCATCTTAACGTAAAATAGAGGCCCACCCTGGCAGGGACAAAGGTCTTAAGCTTTATATGGCTTACAGAAGCCCTGCACTGAGGAGGATGGCCCATGCTCAGTATCAAGCTAATCACAAGAGGTGCAAGCAGGGATGCAGCAGCAGCAGCTGGAGCTGGACATGGAGCTCAGGCTACAAGAGCCAATGCCTAGAAGTGCGTGGGTCCAGCAACGCGCCCTGCACCTGCCCCTCAAGAGACAAGTGGAGGCCTAGTGCAAGCCTGCTTGCATCGTGCGCACTCATGAAGCTGCTTGCATGATGCTGCTTGCCGGCAAGTGCCACCAGCCAGAAAGGTAGCAAGCTTGTCCTTCTCCAGCTGTACATGTCAGCCCATAGCAGCAAAGGCAGCAGAGCATAAGGTTTGGGTGCGCGTGGAAGTAGGTTGGCACTGATTGTGGCAGCAAGTCTAAGGGGGAATCAGGGAGGTTCAGCAATGACAGTAGAGATGCGTGCAGGCCTGGATTGATTTGCTGATGGACTTCAATTGTTACTCTTATGGATTTGCTGCCAAATAGCGTTGAAAACAGTGAAAGTTTGTAAAATACAATTATTTGGAGGGCCTCGCGAAGTGGTAAAGTTTGCAAAGAAAATTATAAATTAAATTTGAATTATTTTTCTGAGCTCGCGAAAATATAGGGTCGCAAAATTAAAGGGTTCCTACGGTACCGTACAGAAAATATATCATCCCGCAAAAATAATGTTTTTAAGGGGTGCGGGATGACTGCGGGACGACCTAAGAACAATTATTTTTGAGAGTTTTAGAGGGTATGAGCGGGCAGATTGCCCCTGCGGGAACACGCGGGAAATAATAAATCAAATATTGAGAGGGGTGCGGGATTAAGGCGGGAAACAAAAAATAAATATTTTTTCCAGGGGTGCGGAATGATTACATTTCTGTACGGTAGTCAAAAAAAGAGCCTTTGACAACCTTGCTATCATCATCATCATCATCATCATTATCAGTGATCCATCAAGCTGCAGGCTGGTCTCCAAGTCCTTTCATGAGCATTTCTTGTGGTTGCACCAGAGGGTTAGGAAGGCCCAGAGGGCTCCTTGGAGCCTCTTTTGCTGAATACTCAAACCTCTTTACCCGACCTTATGCATGCTGCATGCACAGCGGGTGCTCAGGGCTATCCAGCTAGATGCAAGGCAGAGAGTGTCCCTTTGTCACGCATGCGCCAATCTGGCAAAGACTTGCCTCACCTCAGCTTGAACTGACCTCTCACCCTGACCCAAAGACAGCGCACCCCTATCCTCCGTGCTGTTCCAAAGCTCTTCTCCCAGCATTCTCTACCTTTTTTTTTGGTTCTGTGGTTCTGTGATTTTGTCAAGAATTTCCATGTTCCATGTTTTGGGAGTGACCCTCTTTGGCATAGGTGACCTGCCCATCCTTGAAAAGAGGCATATTGAGCCTCGCTGAGCCTCGCCCCCTATGAGGCTCTGCAAGGTGATCTCCCAAAGCCAATCATCTGGGAAAACACTGCTATCCATCCACCTCTAGCAAATTTCGCAGCAGCCAGGAGTATGGTCATTGAGAATACCCGTTCAATACCCGTCATATCGCTTATGGAATACATGCTGTCTGATCTTACAAATGCTTTGAGGCACCCTGAAAACAAGACTTGAACAGTATTCGTCTTTCCTACAAGAAGGTCCGTGTAAAAGGGCCTTGGTGCCAGCAGGCTGGCCCCAAAGACGCCCTGGATCCAAGATGCATGTTAAAAAGTTGAGTAAACCGGAAAATGGGCAGAGGAAGGAAGCTTGAAGATTGCATTTGAGCGAGGTATACCTAAGCACTGTTAGTATAGCATGCTCCAAAAGCTTATGTTGCCTCAAGAAAGCTGCACTTTTCGCAGAAGCTTCAAAGAAGCTATTCTCCTTCATTGCTCAAGAAGACCACAGCACAGGCTTGCAGCAGGAAGCAGCAGATGAGGCAGGCTGCCTGATGAATTTTACGAGTAAGGGCTAGACTTGCAGGGCTGGACTCGTGAGAAAAGGCCAGGGTGACTCATGTGACACGATTCACTACCCACCAGTACTCCTGCATTCTGGATCAAGACGTCTATCTTGCTGCCTGGCTGGTCCAACTCTGCAGCTAGGCCAAGGACTGACTTCACGCTGCTCACTGCAGTTAGGGGAGCATTGACAATGGGAGACTCTGCACCACTGTGAGATTGTGGGCCAGATTGTTGATCATGAGCATTCTTTGTCGGTGTTTGAGCAGCATTACAAACTGTGCCAATCAGGGCAAATTCCATTCCATCCCATTCTATTTTGGAGTCTGATCAGTGCAACAGCAGGGAGAGAGGGATTTCCTAGTTTGGCAAAAATTTGCTGTCCAAATTTGGTTTGACCAAAGCATGGCTTGATGCCTGCTCAATTCATGACCAACATTTTTGTCGCTAACTTAATACAACCTGCAGCAAAACAACTTAATAAGGGGGAACTGACCATCACATAACCGGAGGTGCACGTTGGGATTTCCAGTCTTGTCTTGGACACTCTTGACAGCTTTTTGCCCTCTTTCTGCATTTCTGCAGACCATATACAGCGTGGCTCCACATTTGGCGAGGAGCTGCAAAGGATTTCCAGTAAGTGAGACCAGTGGTGCCATTAATCTGGGGCACAAGTTTTCCATGTTCTTAGCTTTAAAATTGCTTGAAACCTTAAAACATACCAGTTGCAGAAGGACGTTAAGCTGATGTGCTGCAAAATTTTGGGTTTGCCATTGCAGTCACGAATGATCGTGACATTGCACGGAATTTTGCATCATATGATATGATTCATATCATACCTCTGAGCAGGCGAGTCCGAGGCCTTGATTTGCTCCTGTGACCACACACACTTTTCCATCCAGCCTTCGCTCTAGGATGCTGCAAGCAGGTGGCAACACAGTGGAAGCACAGTTGAGCAGCTCCCCAGGCACCTTCCATCAATTGATGCAGCTGACTCAGTTGTGCAGCCCTGCCACTGCAAATGCACTTGCCTATACAAAAAGGGATGGATTCAAATACGCTTTTGCCATCTGGTAGATTCATTGCGTGACGCTGTCTATGCCTCTGGCCCTTTTTGCGGTGAGGAGCACTGGTGCAGTGCCTTCTGCCTCACCTCTTGTCAAATGCCCGGGATGCCTTTTCATATGCTTCTTTTGAGAAGTGCTTGCTGCCATGAAACATGAACTGTAAGTTCCTGAGCATGGTCGCTAAAAGTTCAATGTATAGCCTCAATACGAACACAGGAATAAATGTAATAAGGGTACCAAACATTTATCATTCAACTGCGCCTTCATTTCAAAAAGGAAGAGGTTTAAGCCAGGCCAACGCCTTTCGCTGCAAAGCTTATTAAACAAACAATAACGAGGCCATAAGGTAGTAGTATGCAGGCTTCCCTGCGAGCTGCTAACAACGCCTCCTTGCGCCCCACCGCCTTGCGCAGCAAGCAGGCACGTACACACAACTTACAGTGTCGCTGTAGCCTTGGGACGGCTGTTTTTTTTTAAGTTTTTGATGCCGTAGCCCAGCCTGTGCGCGTGGCTCAGATCTATACAACACCTGTTGTGCACCCACAACGCGACGATGCATGCACACATACAGGCCTCCCGCACCCCTCGGCTTTCTTGCAACGCCGTCATCGTTCCTGGCGTGAAGATGAACATCGCCAACGATGTCACGGAGCTGATAGGTAGGAGAAGTCAGAAGTCTGACTGGGGGATGAATCAGGCCCGTGGCAGCACGCGCGAACGCTGACCCTTCAGAGGATGCATGCACGTCTTTATCAGGTTGCTGATGCTAGACTCATCCTTCCCTTCCCTCCTAGATAAACACCAATGGATGTGGCACGGCTACGGTATCAGTACAAGCTCCTCACCTGCATGCGCTCTCACACGCACGTGCACACACACACACACACACACACACACACACACACACAAGCATACATGCACATACCCACACATACACACATGCGTGCTCTGACACATACACACACACATACACACGCGCACACACACACATATTTTCTCACAGGATGTACTCAGGCACGTGTGCTCAAGCACTATCAGGCGCGCACACGTAACGTACGTCTTTGCTTGTTGCACATGTCGCACTTGTCATGTGTGACAAGTAAAAGCATATGTCACGTGTGCAGCGGCTTGACCTTAGCAATGCATGAGGCTTCAAAATTCGATATTTGATTCGTAAACCACTTGCCCATGACTTTGCTTGCCTCTCTCATTTCATGCACGCCAGAACTTCATCGTCGGCATGTGTGCACTGTGTTGCAACATGCTTGTGCTCCAGTCATCCTGGGATACTTCAAGCACTCACCGGCACCTACTGGTGTGTTTGATGAACATGCAGGCAAGACACCCATGGTGTACCTGAACAAGGTCTGCGCTGGTGCGGGTGCTAAGATCGCTGCCAAGCTGGAGAACATGGAGCCATGCTGCTCCGTGAAGGACAGGTGAGGCTGAGGGGGCCAGGATTGCGTTGAGCATATGTGTGGGTAAGCAAGCAATCATGCATGCGCTAGCCATGCAGGAGGGTCCCTTACATTCATCATAAGCATTTGGAAGTTCGCGCACATACACGCATACACAAACATATGCACACACGTGCATGCATACGCAAACAAATACATTAAACCATCATGTTATGAGAGCAAAAGAAGGTGCGCACAGTTGCTGTCTTATTTGTCGCTGTTTGTGTCCCTTGTGTAGGATCGGGTATGCCATGGTCACTGATGCCGAGGAGGCTGGAAAGATCAGCCCTGGCAAGGTGAGTCGTCTCCTTTTCATTTGGATGTTTGCTGGCAATGGCGGTACAGCTGTGCCTGCTATACCTGCTATATGCTGCTCCAAACGAGATCGAGGCAAAGATTCTAGTTGCCACCAATTATTAGCTTGTTGTGCGTCTGGTGTTAACGATGGTTTGCCTGAGCAACATTGATAGTGCTGCCTGAGCTTATCATTGTTATAGTGCTGTTAGGTGTCTGGCTGGATGTGGATTGTGGCCGTGGTTGGCCTGCCTTATAAGCTCTCAATCTGCCACAGACAGGCAAGGAGCTCACACCTCTGTAAGGGACAACCTGCCTCTTTTTCTTTGCGCTGCGCTCACCCTCCCTGTGTTGCCCTTGTTTTTTCTTTGCGCCGCATATGAACACCCTCTGTGTTGCCCTTGCCTCGATCCTTGCACAGACCACCTTGATTGAGCCTACTAGCGGCAACACTGGTATCGGTCTGGCCTTCATCGCGGCAGCCAAGGTAAGTGTACGCAAGTGTGTGTGTATGTGTGTGTGTGTGTGCGTGTGTGTGTGTGTGTGTGCGCGCGCGCTAAGGATACAGTCACAACACGTTGCTTTTGGAAAGGAAACAGGGTCACATAGCTGTACCTGCCTACGGGGGCAGCTTAGCAAACAAGGTGCCTGCATTTTAACCAGTCTCATTTGGAGAACAAGCATGCAAAAGACATGAAACTCAGCCACAGCTTTTAAGGCATGCTGATACGAACTTGGCGATCCCTAGGACGTCAGCCTGGTTCATGAAGTCTCTTAGGTGGCGTTCACACTCGGCTCAGCTCGGTTTAGGAACTCGGTTACCGAGAATTTCATAGCCCCACCTTCCTTCATGATGTCGTATTTGCTTCTTTTGTAAGAAGCATTGCCATAATTTTCGCTTCCAAGGATTTCGATGTTTCGGATTACTAAGGTGGATTACTAAGTTTTTTCAGAGTTTTTGAGCCAAGCTCCGTTCACACTAGCTCGGCTCGGCTCATGTTTCACATGAGTTTCCACTGCTCCTCCAAACTTTGATAACTGTATGCTCCTAGTCCCATACCATCAGGCGTGCCAAATGCAAGCCCTTGATGCGCGCTGGGTGCAGCTGCTGTGGGTGTGCATGCCTGTGCAGGCATCTCCAGGGGATGGCCACCCCTCTAGGGACCTGTAAAAGCTCCCTCATCTGTGCTTTCCAAGCTCAGAGCTGGAATTGGATGTGTGCTTTCCTGCTGCATGGAGGGACAGCATGTTAGGAGGCCTGTGGAGGATACTGCATGCACAGAATGACCAGCGCATACGTATGGTACTGCCAGCACCGTGCTGACCGCATGTGCTGGATAGTGGTGAGGGCTTGGCAGCGCTGAAGCACAAAGCTTCAAAGCACCAGGACTCACGTGGTAACCTGTTGCGTTGCATAACCTGCCTTGCTGCCTTCTCCAGGCCAGAAAATACTCAGGGCAACGAATTCCAACAAACGGTCGATGCAGAAGGGTACTACAGAAGCCCAGCAATCATCTGAGTTTTGTCAGAAGTGAGCTGGGGGGGGGGGGGCTGGGGGGGGGGGCTGGCTGGATTTACTAGTCTTCACGAGTTCCTGAGCCGAGCTGAGCCAGTGTGAACGCCCTCGGCTCGGCTGAAAAACTAATGAATCCGGCCGAGTAGAGCTAGTGTGAACGCCGCCTTAGACGTCTCTCTAAGTTGTGATGCATGTGCTTTTGTTGTGGCATTGCAGTTTCCTCACACTGGACTCTGATCTTGACCCTCCTGCCTGTGGTTGTGGGCTTTATTTAATGCATGTGACTTGCAAATACGACTTGGCATAACTGCGGTGGGCAAACTGGCGTGAACCACAGCTTAATACCAAAGGGGCTGAAAGTACGACTTGGCAGCGCTGTGGGCTAGCGGGTGCGAGTCATTGTGCAAGGCTTACTTGCGGCTTTCACCCCATGCCTGCTGCTTATTGTATACTTGCATGTGCTTGTACACACACGCACAGGGGTACAAGCTGGTTCTGACAATGCCTGCAAGCATGTCCCTGGAGCGCCGTGTGCTGCTGCGCGCCTTTGGTGCTGAGCTGGTCTTGACAGGTGGGTGGGTGGGTGCATGCGTGCGTGCGTGCGTGCGTGTGTGTGTGTGTGTACGCGCCCGCGCGTGCATGTGCTTGTGTGGGTATGGGTGTGTTCAGCTATGGTAAGGCTTTTTCCATAGTTGGCCTACAAAACTGCCAATTTTTCCTGGCATATGAAAGAGACCACAAAGACTGGCTCAATCCAGTTTCTGCTTAGTTGGTGTATTCCTTTTCTTTAGGAAGGGGCTAAGAGCGTTCACTACCTTGTCAGAGGTGGTGAGAACCTCCTGAACACCGTTTCTTTCTTTAGGTTGTGGTTTCTTTTTGCGTGACATGACCAAAATCACCCCAAACACCCGTTTTTCACACACTGCACCTCAGCTTATAATTGAAAAGAGCATTTGAATCAGTAATTTCACTTGTTGTGTTGATAGTCTCTATGCATAGAGGTGTCCCGAAGGTGCCAAAGGTGCACATACTGCTGGGGGTTCACTTGAGCTGAATTCAGGGCCCCATAATGAAACTTTGTCTCCTGGGCAAAAAGGGTGTCCTGAATACATCTGCGTACTCAGACTTTTGACATTCTTCTGGGTTGGAGAGTGCAGCTGCAAGGAGGCTGTCAAATGTCGACCTGACTGCGCACCCTGTTTGGGGTAGCACCAGCTCAACTGAAACTTTGTCTTTCTGCTCAGAATCGTGAAATGTCATTTTTTTGGAAAGTGCTGCTGGAGGGCTGCCACATGTATGGAAAGAAGGAGCAATGCGAGAAATTGGGTTAGATATTCTTGTGCATGACAGCACTGAAAACGGAATATAGGGCTACTGGATCCTGGGAAGGAGTTGCAGCAGAAATGTCAAGGCAGGCAAAAATGATGCACCTGTTGGAAGTCGCACAGGAGAACAAGTACTTCTGGAAATACAGCATGGATGGTGTTCATCTCAGCCTGGCTCTTGTTGGTGCTGAAACAGTCAGGTGACCAGCCAGGTTTCCAAGAGCGCATAAGGCAAAAAGGAACACGACAAGGTCAGCAGGATTGTTAAGCATATGACCAGCCGCTCTCTTTCACGCTCTTTTGGGCACTCATGTTTCAATAACATCTGCAAATTGCTTCTGTCTCTCGCTCTGGACAAAAGCCGAGGCTACAGGGTATCCATAGCCATGGTTGTCAACAGCAGCAATCCGCAGCATAAGCGAACCCCACAAATTCGTCCTAAAGGCGATGTCCATACTAACAATAATTCCTCTGTCTTATATGGCGTAACTGTTGTTAGCATGGTGCATCAGCTGCCGCATCTCCACTGGCTGGTAGGCAAAAAAAACATTTGGAATCACTGGCTACACCTTCACCTGACAACATTTCCATCTTCTTCCTGCCAACAACAGCAACAACAGCAAACAAAAAAGGGTTAGTGAATGTGCATGTACAAGCACGGAGGGAAATGAGCACAACTGCAAACAAGGTGTTCATTGGGGAGCCTATTCAATTTTTCGGCCACTTCTCGCTAAACCTTTGGGCTGCAAAAATGACTCGGGATTTACGTTTTTTATCATTGCCCTGCATGTCATCTGTGGTGTCTTGAAGCCCTTGCACGCCCTCCTCCTGCTCCTCTTCATCAATGACATCCTGAGGTCCTCGCACGCCTCTCCTCCTGATGCTCTTCATCTGTGTTATCCTGGATCCCTCGCACGCCTCTCCTCCTGATCCTCTTCATCTGTGATGTCCTGAAGCCCTCGCACGCCTCTCCTCCTGATCCTCTTCATCTGTGGTGTCCTGAAGTCCTCGCACGCCTCTCCTCTTCATCCTCTATACATGTGGTTTCTCGCGTGCCCCTTCTCCTGATCCTCTTCATTTGTGTTGTCCTTGCACATCTTCCCTTTTGGTTCTCTTTATCATCTTTGGTGTCCATGCTACCTACATCTGGTGAGACTGCACCATCACAAGAGCAGAGAGAGGCACACGTGCAACTCCACTGGCCCCTCCCTCAAGACAGCTCCCTGGCATGTGCAATTGTGTGCGTCTGTTGTGTCTGTCGCCCTGCCTGCATGTAGGGTGCTGTTGCCTGGGCTGATGAGGTGGCTCCCCAAAAATAGCCCCCTGGCATGTGTGGCCTTTTGCCTTGCAAACCTTGCCGAGGGCATGATAGAATATCAATGACTTTGGATTATATTGACGCGTGTTGTTCTGTGAATTTATGCTGTGCAACAACTTGCCTCGCAGACCCTGCGAAGGGCATGAAGGGCGCTGTTGCCAAGGCTGAGGAGATGGCTGCTGCCACCCCCGATTCATTCATTCTGCAGCAGTTCGAGAACCCTGCCAACTGGAAGGTACGCTGAAGATGATTGCACTCAGGATGCATGGTGACGTGTTTGCAGGGGTGAGTGGATGGTGCAATGACCTAAAGCGTCCATACACACATAAATGCGCATGCAGCCACAGGCAAAGTGCAGCTGCATTGGAGAACGTTTTGTAAGAAAATGGTGTGTGGGTTATGCAGAGGTCCTGACTCGCTCGTCTCCAGGACCATCATCCTCCATCTCACACCAATTACGTTGCAGTCCTGAATGCTGGCCTCCCTTCCTTTTTCCTTGTCCCATGTTTCTTGACTGGCGCCAAAGCCTAGTCAGGCTCACGCATGATCCTCAGGTTCAGGCATGATGAGTATCGTTAGTCAATTCCGTACATATTTGCCGTATATGTAAGCTGTTTTGCATAGAAAATGTGAAATACATGGTGTATGTATGTGGAATTGGTTAACCCTATTGATAAGGCACTGGCTGTGCTGCGCTGCCTGCCCTTCACTTTGATTCCAAGTTTCAAAAACCGTTGCATTACAAGCCCGCTTTTTTGCTGCCTTCCCATTCAACGCACACAGATCCACTACAGAACTAAAGGCCCTGTGATTTGCGACCATTGCAAAGCAAGCCCCATTTTTCTGGCATCTTCTCCATTCAACACACACAGATCCACTACAAGACCACCGGCCCTGAGATTTGGGAGCAGACTGGCGGCAACATCGATATCTTCATCAGCAGCATCGGCACCGGCGGCACCATCACTGGTACCGCCAAGTACCTGAAGGAGAAGAACCCCAATATCAAGGTAGGGGACGAAAAATTGGAGTCATGCGTGTGTGGCATAGGTCAGGTGGACCACACACATCTGTCCGTACACCCAAGTCATTGTGAGAATGAGTTGGGGCCAGAAATAAAAGCTGGGAGGAGGACAGCGTTTTCTTCCTTCTTTGAGGCGGCTGCAGGTGTCTTTGCGCCCCTGATTGCCTGGCCTGGATGTGTAGGGCTGGCAGACCTGTTGCGACCATATCTATGATGCATGAGGTTGGCCAGATCCGTATGCCAATACCGTATGCCCGTATATTTAGTGCTGAAGAATCCACGCATTTGCCGTATAATACGGAAAGATACGTATAAAAAGAGGGAATTGGCCAACCCTAATGATGTACTCTGCAGTTGCAACCATTGACAGGATTGCTGGGATTGAGAAGGAAGCTAGCTGTGCGCTGTGGTCCGGATTTGCTGTCCATCATGTCCATCATGCTCTTGTAATTTTCAAGGCTGACTCCTGGGTCTTGCATCTGTGCATGCACAAGCTTGAGCCATACACACAAACACATGCACATGCGCACACACACGCACACAAAGCTCACACGCACACATTGCCCATGGACACAAGTGCACACATGCACACACGCAAGCACACATACACACACAAGCACGGCGCGTGATGCTCAACCCATCAAAGCATAGCACGCACGCACCCAATCCACGCATGCAATTGTCTCTGCATACAGATTGTGGGTGTGGAGCCCAGCGAGTCCCCAGTCCTGAGCGGCGGCAAGCCTGGGCCCCACAAGATCCAGGGCATTGGAGCTGGCTTTGTGCCAGGCATCTTGGACATGAGCATCATCGATGAGATCATGCAGGTGTGTATGCATTCCACTTGATAGTTAGCGTCTCGTGCAGAAGCCACCCTGGCCACGCCCCCTGTTTCCCAATTACATTGGGTGTGAGCATATGCTGTAACTTGTTGCAGTGTACAGATGCTTGCACTTGTGTACCTGCATTTCAATTTTTTCCGTTGACGTGGCAGGACACCTGTGTTGCCTCATACTTGTGGAATCCCATACTGTGCAGAAATGCTTAGTGCGGTGCATCACACAAATGGAGGTGTCCGGTGATGGCTCATTTGTGCATTGCTCCATTTTGGCATGGTTATACCACCACCATTGCGTCACGGTGCTTTTCTCCACTATCATGGTTCCATTACCACTTCCACTGCCATTGTGGCATGGAAATGTAGCACAAATGGAAGTGTACAGTGGTGGCTCCATTTTCATTGCTCATTGGTGGCATGGTAATACCACTATACCATTGTGGCATGGTGCTATTGCTGAGCTGTCCAGTGGTGGCTCCATTTTGCATTGCTCCATGGTAATACCACTACACCATTGTGGCATGGTGCCACTGGTGATACCACCACTTTTGTGGCATGGTGCCACTGGTGATACCACCACCTCTGTGGCATGGTGCCACTGGTGATACCACCACCTCTGTGGCATGGTGCCACTTCCACTGCCATTGTGGCATGGTAATGCTGTGTGTCCACGACCAGTTTGAATGGTCCTCTTTTAAAACTTCATGGAAATTTCGATTGTAGTTTGAATGGGGGTCCCACAATTAATTTTTCAATCCGAATGGGTTCGATGGGTATCTTGCTGGCATTAATTTCTCAATTCAAATACCCAATGTGAATCCTTGCTGCTGCTGCTGATGATGATGATGGAAGCTGTTGTTGCTGGACTGGAAGGGACTGGAGGAGCTCTGTTCAGGAGTGGAGTTACATAAGAGAGGGAGCCACACAGGAAGGGAATGTGCACCCACAAGATAACAAAGGATGCATACTTGCTTTTCTGTCCAGCCAGTTGGTTCTAGAGCCAGGTGCTTCTAGTAACCCTCCAGATCCACATTAGTTT
Organism: Dunaliella primolecta; assembly: GCA_914767535.2. Taxonomy (NCBI): domain Eukaryota; kingdom Viridiplantae; phylum Chlorophyta; class Chlorophyceae; order Chlamydomonadales; family Dunaliellaceae; genus Dunaliella; species Dunaliella primolecta. The sequence continues at coordinate 10,665,820 of OU611754.1, read as the reverse complement.
TGTCTTTCTTTCTTTTCTCGTGGTGGAGGGGGCTCACGGCTCTATGAACCAATGTGTCTCCTTTTCCTTAATTGATGTAGGGAGAGTTACTCTTCCTACGTAGTTTTTCTTTTCTTTTTCTTGTCCATGCTGTCCCTGCTGCTGCTGCTGCTGCTGCTGCTGCTGCCTCATTATCAGCAAGCAAGCAAGCCCAAGCCACAAGGTAAGGGGTTGGAGCTTGAGCCGGGGGCCTGGGAGGCCATTTTCCACACAAGCCCTTTCCAGCCCCAAATAAATTCATTTCCGATTTGAATGAGGTTTGAATGTCTGGCAATAATTAATAAAAAAAATTTCAAATTGCTCCAGAATTAATGATTATTCGGACTGGTTGTGGACACACAATATAGCACAAGCGGAGGTGTCCAGTGGTGGCTTTCTTATGGGGCAGCCTCCATGTTAGTGGCCCCATGGCCCCATTGTGATGAATCTCTCGCGAAAGCTCTATGGCCATGACTCCATTTTTCATGGATTTATTGTGAAGCTCCATGGCCATGACTCCATTGTCATCATTGTATTGTAAGCCTCTGACACTGTTACAACAACTCCATGGCTGCCGTGCATGGCATTCTTGCAGATGTCCAGTGATAACTCCACTGTCATGTCTCTCCCCTTAATTTATACTGCTCGGCCTGCACACATCTAATGCGGCAGGTTCTTGGTGAGGACTCCATTGCAGTGACTCCATGGCCACAGATGTGCTGAGAGCATTTGCACCACACACTTACAACGTTGTGAGTGAAATTGTGAAGTAATTTTGCACCACCCGCTTGCAGGTGTCCAGTGATGACTCCATCGACATGGCACGCCGCATGGCTTCAGAGGAGGGCCTCATGGTGGGCATCAGCAGTGGCTGCGCTGCTGAGGTAAGCATGCAGTGTGTAGCAGGGGGGTAGATGTGTGCAGGAGATAAGGAGGGGTGCTGAAATACGCATGCGGTGTGTAGCAGGGGGGGGATGTGTGCGTGAGATAAGGAGGGGTGCTGAGGTAAGCATGCAGTGTGTAACAGGGGGGAAGATGTGTGCGTGAGATAAGGAGGGATGCTGAGGTAAGCATGCAGTGTGTAGCAGGGGGGGAAGATGTGTGCGTGAGATAAGGAGGGGTGCTCATGAGGGTGCATTAGACAGGGAGGGGTGAGATGAAGAAGGGTGACAAATGTCTGCATGTGTGTAAACATTGAGCAACAGTCGTTGATTTGATTTCAGAGTGCCGTGGTCACTCCAGCATCCCCGGAGGATCTGCATGTGTGTGTGTGTGTGTGTGTGTGTGTGCGCACGCGCGCGTGTGGCTCCTTATGCAGAACAAACACACTCAGGCTGAGCCTCCTGCATTCCTTGCAGCACTTTAGTGGCGATCCTGCGGACCATGGATTGATTTTCGGCCTCTCTGGCACCTGCTGCATCTTGAATTTGCTTGACCCATGCGTCCTGCAAAAGCAGCTCCACTGCTGCTTTTAAAAACATTTTATCTGTACACGTGTACTCATGCTTGCCTGATCCCGTAGGCTGCTATCCGGCAAGCCAACCGCCCTGAGAACAAGGACAAGATGATTGTTTGTGTCTTGCCTAGCTTTGGTGAGTGCAAATTGAACTGTTGCTGTCTTGCTTAGCTTCGATGCGTGCAAATTGAATCATTTATTCTGGCCTTGCATTGGTACGTGTAATTTATATGGTGCCTTCGAGAAATGCATGCGCCTACAGTGGCTGCAAGGTTCCTCTGTTTCTTCATGCATATGTTCTTGCTTCAGGACTTCTCCTCCAGGGGAGCTTTGAGGCCGCTGCGCTTTTCAAAACCGAATATTTAAATGACGCATTTGTAGAATTACATGTCTTCCGTCTTTGTCGGGCACTTAGTGCTGATGTCCAAATGTGCTTTTGCTGAGGGTCGCACTTTTTACTGGAAGTCTGCTCATTTGTTTTTTCAAACCCGGCTTCCGAGGAATGAAGATGGCTTGCTGCAAAACACTTCTTCCGTTCTTCACACATCGATAAGATTATGGGTTCAGGTCTGTCCATCACGTCTGGACTGCAACCTCTCAGAACTGATGGGGCGTGGGACGTAATCTTAAATTTTGGGACCAACACTTCAGTACTGAGACTGTGCTCTTAGGCCAGTATAACATTTGCTGTTACATGAAAGTGATTCTGGCATGACAAGCTGCTTATATTTTCATTTCACCGCGTTTCCTGCAGGCGAGCGCTACCTGTCCTCTGTGCTCTTCCAGAACCTCCGCGATGAGGCTCAAAGGATGACCTTTGATGCTTAAGTGTTGCATCCCAGCGCCTTTGGAATTGCACCTCCGGCAGCGCACCTATCATGCTTCTGTGTTTAATGTATCATGTCATGCTGCTCGACACAGGGGCAGACAGGTGCCCAACAGGTCTTCATGGGGTATTTGGATTGCGGTGCTCCCAAGTTTGGTGGTCATGTGGGCATGGGAGAATAAATTTGAACTTTTGATCAGATGAATTCCTGCATTGTTTGACCTTGACAACTTGTAATGGACCCACTGACTCTTTCTCAGCCTGGAGAAGCACACAAGCCGCCTGAGGGAGACAGCATGGTGCACCTGTATTGTATTGGGCTGCTTTGCAAATGCAGGAAAAGAATAAAGGAAGAAGGTTCCAAAGGGGTTTGACCTTCAGCGGTTTGCGGAGCTGTGCAGTGGTTTGCGGAGCTGAGCAGTGGTTTGCGGAGCTGTGCCATAACACCATGAATCCAGACATTAAACAATAAAATTTCAGAGGTGGACAACCTCCTCCCTAAAAACGACTTAAGTGTCTCTGAAATGCTCATTACACAGATTCCCCAACCTTGGACACTTCAGTTTGGAAACAGACTGCCACAGAGCTTGACCAGCTAGAATTGGGGCTCGTGTGCTCAAACAGCTGCTGCGTGAACCCTAATTTTTTGCATTAAAAATGGTTACAATGGGATTTGATCTTCAGCCAGGTTACAGGTTACAGGAAAAAAGAAGGCTCCAGTCAAAACAGTTGACTGCTAGCCTGCTCATAAAAAAACAATAGTTCATGTAGAAAAGGAAAAAGCTTGTTTTTGATTTGATTTAAGAAAGAAGAGATAAGACGGCAGTTGCCAGGTCCAGAACGGCAAGACAATTATAGGGGCAGGTGTGTACCATCCTAAGAGTGACTTGCAAAATCTAGTTGAACCTAATGGCGCTGGTATTACCAATACCATAGGAAGAGCTGAGCTCGCTGCCATTGCTGCTGCGCTCACTCACGATTACACACATATCGCCACAGACAGCCTCAGCTCACTTCATCAACTCAGAAAGCAAATCCTGTATCCAGAGAAGCATAGACATCACGTGCAAGGAGATGTTTTGAAGAAGATTTCAAACCTTGCCCGAGCCTCTCAAGATCGCATCTTTTTCTACAAGGTCAAGTCTCATGCTGGAATAGCTGGGAATGAATGCGCAGATCAGGTTGCTAAATACCAGGCCTCCCTCAAAGATGGCAATCTAACTGATACTGGTCTCCTTAGCGCTGGCCCAGGAGGAAATCCCTTCCACAATACAATCTGGCTGGCTACCGAAGAGGCAGATCCTAGGCCACCTCAATCCCACCCTTCCTCTCCTCGTCTGAGCTACCTCTCAGACCTTAAAAATACTTTGAAATCCCATATGCATGCTAAACACAAGCTGGGCTATGCCGACAGGAAGACAGGCTACTACACTTACTATCAGAACTTGCTACCTCAAGTAAGCAAGATAATTAGCAATGCCTTTTTGAACATGCCTGGTCTCTCAACTCGAATGAAATGCACTGTCTTCTAACACCGCAGAGGCACCCTCTACAATCAGAAACATGCGGTCCGATATGAAAGATCCACTAGCCTGACATGCCCCCTACCTGATTGCCATGACATGGACAGCGCTCTCCACATCCTATCTGGCTGCCAGTGTCCTGTCATGCACAACGTGGCAACTGAACGTTACAATATTGCTTGCAGGATGATTTTGAAACTGGTCAGGGAAGGCTCTTATGGGGCCAATCTTGTGCAGTTGGATGCGGGCAACACAAATCCTTTGGCCCAGCATGACCTGCAAGTCCCTGAGCAAGTCTCTAATCGTGCTGTACCTTCCAACCTCTTCAAACCCATGATTCCTATTCAAACCAGACGCAACTGTTGCGTGACTCCAGTGACTCCAGCCGCCCTGATGCAATCTTGGTCACTCCTCACCCAACTAACCCAAACAGACCACCCACTCCACCCTCACGCCGAGAACTGCGCAGTATGGGGAGTAGCACAATTCCAGCCCGCCATATCCACATGATAGAAATCACATACTGTGAAGATACGAGGCCTAGTGCCCAGCTAGAAGCTTCACAGCGACAACACAGTGATCTGTGCAGACAACTCCAAGGTGCAGAGATTACTATCCACCCAATCCTCCTGGGTGTGGATGGAACCATTTACACTGCCCAGACCCTCGATCAATTCAAAAAATTAGGGATTGACTCACAGAAATCTAAAACACTTGCAAGAAAACCCCATGCCCATTCTGTACAATTTGCACACAAACTTACTTCTACCAGACGTGCCATTGAAAATAAACACTCATCATAACACTGGTGCCCTGGAGCAGCGTGCTGCCAGAAACCCACCTGATCCACATTGATTCCCCTCTCATTTTCTGGTGAGGGAGACTCACGGCTCTTTGAGCCAATGTGTCTCTCTTTCCTTAATTGATGTAGGGAGAATTTTATTTTCCTACGTAGCTTTTTTTTCCATAACACTGGTGCCCTGGAGCAGCGTGCTGCCAGAAACCCACCCAATCCACATTAATTCCCCTCTCATCTTCTGGTGAGGAAGACTTACGGCTCTTCTGAACCAATGTGTCTCCTTTTCCTTAATTGATGTAGAGAGAGTTTCCTCTACCTATGTAGTTTTTCTTTTCATTTCTTTCTTTCACAGACTGGAGAAGTACTGTTGGATTGAATAGCCTGTTCAATTTGGAGGATGTGAACCCGCAGCCTGAATCTGGCAGTGTTGCGAAGAACGTGATGGGGAAGATCCAAATACATGTAATTAGGCATTGTACAAGGAGGGTGAATTGCATGTGCATCTCTGACAGGAACCATTGATGACATGTCAGCCATTTGCTGTTGTTTACTCTGAGATCGGGTGCTGTGAATTGATTCCAGTAGCTAAGGTGTCTGGATCTTAGGTCCACCACAAATTGATTGAGGTTCACAGGGTCGCAATCCATAATTTAACATCTCATCAAATCCGAGTGTGCCAAACCATCCAGGGCAGACAAAGGGTGTGATGTCCAACAAGAGTCAGTTCTGGAGCTAAGACTGATGCTTGCGTGGAGAACCTTCTTGAGGAGTAGACCGTGCACTTACGTCGGAAAAGTTGTAACTGTTGATTACGGCTTGAATCAACCAGAATCAACCAGAAAAAAGCCGGTTGAAACAGCCCGGGCCTCGTGTAGAAAATGGTTGATTCAACTACGGTTGATTCCTCATTGATTCAATGGGAAAAATGGTTGATTCAACTACAGTTGATTTCCTCTTGAAACAACTGCTGATCAACTGTGGTTGATTCTGGTTGATTCAACTGCTGATCAATTAGGATGATTGATTCAACCATAGTTGATTCCACTCGAGCCTCGAATTGGATTTGGTTGATTCAACCGTGGAAAGAAAAAAAAGAAAAAACTACGTAGGCAGAGAAAACTCTCCCTACATCAATTAAGGAAAGAGAGACACATTGGCTCAAAGAGCCGTGAGTCTCCCTCACCAGAAGATGAGAGGGGAGTTAGTGTGGATCGGGTGGGTTTCTGGCGGCACGCTGCTCCAGGGCACCAGTGTTATGATGAGTGTTCTTATATTCAATGGCACGTCTGGTAGAGGTGAGTTTGTGCGCAAATTGTACAGAATGGGCATGGAGTTTTCTTGCAAGTGTTTCAGATCTCTGTGAGTCGATCCCTAATTTTTTAAATTGATCAAGGGTATGGGCAATGTAGATAGTCCCACCCACACCCAGGAGGATAGGGTGGATAGTATTCTCTGTACCTTGGAGTTGTTTGCACAGTTCGCTGTGTTGTTGCTGCGAGGCTTCTAGCTGGGCACCAGGCCTCGTATCTTCACAGTATTTGATCTCTATTAAGTGAATATAGCGGGCTGGAGTTGTACTAGTCCCCATACTGCGCAGTACCCGGTTTGAAGGTGAAGTGGGTGGTCTGTTTGGGTTAGTTGGGTGAGGAGTGACCAAGATTGCATCAGGGCGGCTAGAGTTGCGCCTGGTTTGAATAGGAATCATGGGTTTGAACAGGTTGGAAGGTACAGCTCGATTAGAGACTTGCTCAGGGATCTGCAGGTCGTGCTCGGCCAAACGGTTTGTGTTGCCCGCATCCAACTGCACAAGATTGGCCCCATAAGAGCCTTCACTGATCAGTTTCAAAATCATCCTGCAAGCAATATTGTGACGCTCAGTTACCATGTTACGCATGATGGGGCATTGGCAGCCAGATAGGATGTGGAGAGCGCTATCCATGTGATGGCAATCAGGGAGAGGGCATGTCAGACTAGTGGATCTTTTATACCGGACTGCATGTTTCTGATTGTATAGGGTGCCTGTGCGGTATTGGAAGACAGTGCGTTTCATTCGAGTTGAGAGACCGGGCATGTTCCAGAAGGCATTGCTAATGTTCTTGTTTACGTGAGGTAGCAAGCTCTGGTGGTTGATTTGCTCTTGAATCAAGTGGTGCTCAAGACTGGTTGTTTTCTGGTTGAAACAACTAGCTTTCAATCCAGTTGGTTGATTCAATGCCGTTGATTCCACCCGGGCCTCGAGTTGGATTTGGTTGATTCAACCGTGGTTGATTTGCTTTTGAATCAAGTGGTGTTCAAGAGTGGTTGTTTCCTGGTTGAAACAACTAGCTTTCAATCAAGTTGGTTGATTCAATGCAGTTGATTCCACCCGGGCCTCGAGTTGGATTTGGTTGATTCAACCGTGGTTGATTTGCTCTTGAATCAAGTGGTGCTCAAGACTGGTGGTTTTTCCTGTTCAAACAAGTGTCTATCATCAAGCATGTAATAGCCAAATAGGCGTAAAGCAATAGAAGTCAAACAATTATAATCCAGCCTTGCAAGATGACATAGCAAGCCCTACATGTTGTCCAACAGAGTTGCATGGCATACAGGGCCACGCCATGCCAAAGTTGCATGCATGCAAGAAAGACCCAGTCTAAAGTACCATGCTTTGGGTTAGCAATCCAGGCACGTCCATGCCCACCAATCTTGAATGCAAGGATGATGTCTGACAGTTGGATGTTAACAGCATGCAATGTTTTGAGGTAATGATCTACAAGGAGCATGCAGCATGCCAAACTCAGCCGAAAACTAGTGGGCAGCTCAATACTTAGTGCAATCCCTACAGCAAACTTTCAATCACTCTCACTTCATATGAGCATCCAAGTCAAGGAATTCAGCTGTAGCATTTTTCCCTTCCACTCTCACGGATTTCACTTCCTTCAAATGCAGCCACCTCAGCTTCATGCTGCTCCATCATTTCCTTCTATCAAGGCTCGCGCTGTTGGCCTTGCTGCTTCTCTTGGAAGGGGTCAATGAGATGCATTTTAACCTGCATTCACACAGACAAGAAAGAGAGAGCAGAGCATCAAGGTTAGTTCTTTGTTACCTTCCTATGTGCACCTTAGAAATCAGCTTTTCTCCCTCGCGTACAAGCAATGAATACTGCTGCCTTGAAAGAAGCCAAATGATACGCTGTCCCTGCAATAGCAAGTGCAAAACCTCACATACAAAACCATGAAGTTGAAGTCAAGGCAACATGTTCCTTTATTTAAACAACCGGATGCCGCCTTAGTACGCATACCTACTCTGTGCCAAGGCCCTCTTCCCATCTTTACATCTAAGCCATGACGCAATCCCAAACACAAATAAAGACATGGCAGTTTGCTCCACTTGAACTCACCACCAATCCGTGGAAGCCAGCACCTTGAAAGTTAAGACCAGCATGTCAATGACCTGGATTGCCTGCAAGTTGACCTGCCCGCCGAAGGTCTGTGCCACATAAAGCAGAAACGGCAGGTTGTCGAATTGATCGTTGACCCTGAGGAATGCGGCTGATAGGTAGGCCTCCCACTGCGAGCAAGGAGGCAGGTGTGGACGGGTAGGGTCAGCGGGCAGTATGAAAGGCTTTCATTCACACATGTACACAGATATGCAAGTGAAAATGACGATTCTTTATCAAGTGCCATGATTGCGCAAAGCACGCCTGCCACTTGAATGTTAAGTAGCATCAGCTCTAATGACTTGTGCAACTCAATGAGTTGCTCGACCAACGCACTGAATACCTTCGTAGGCAGTAAAGAGAGGGGGCACTTGATAAGAGAGTAGGGCAGCATATAAAAGATGAGGAGGGCATTCATGTCATGTGCCACAAATACCACCAACACAACCATGCCTCACACACACTCACTCTCGCATGCATGCACTAAGTATCACCTCTTTCACACCTGATACAAGGAACAAATGTGCACTGAGGAATGTAGTGGCTACTCAAAGTGAAGGAAAGCAGGCTGCACTCACTCCGGAGACCGTATAGCTGCCCTAGCACCTAGTGCGTAACAAAATATGCACAACATGCAAAGTAAAACCATGGAAGCACATCTAGCTCAAGCACACAAACTTACTTACCACAAAAGTGGACTTCTGTCCAAGTCGCTCCCCTCTCCTCAGCCTCCACAGCTGCCAAGACCACCAACCATCAACCAACCACTGTGGACGATATGGTAAGCCCTGACTGTGCCTCAATAGTTTTTGAGATGGCTAGCCCCACAATCTTCTGCAACGCGCACAAAGGTGTTTTTGCTTAGCAAAGCAGGAGGGTGAAATAAGCATAACTTTTGGCACTCACGTGTCAACCCACATAAAAATTATATATTCCTAATCCTGAGACTCAGAGGAGTCGATTGGTATATGTATGGGCCCATTCGGTGAGGGTGGAGAGGGGGAGGGGGGGGTAGAGGGGATTCTGACTTTTTGGGACCCCCCCAGAATTTTCTGAGGCATGTCCTTAAAACTTTAAATATAAACGGATTCCTCAGCTCGAGAACTGTCGATTGGCACCCTCTTAGAGACATTCGGCTGAAATGGGGGTTCATTAGGGCTGCTCAAAGTTTAACCAATGGACTGAGTTCTAGCATCACCAGCAGGAGCAGCTGCAGAATCAGAGCCCATGGATGCAGAGGATGTGCACACATGGAGTGCCCAGCTGGGTGCAAGGCGGTGGTGTGGAAGTACGGCTTGGAAGCACACTTTGCAGCCAAGCACCAGCAGCAGCAGCTGGAGCAGAATCAGCCTTTCAAGGGTCCCAAGGAGCAGAAGTACATGCAGCAGAAAGTGGCTAAGGCTGTGCATGCGCCTCGCTAGTTAGGAACAAGCAGCTTAGGTGTCTGTGCAAACATGCGTGCAGATGCTCAAATTATGTTTTCTGCTTATAGCGTCTCACAGGCTCATTTATTTTATTTCCTGAAGATGCAGGTAGATGCATAATTTAAAAAGGAGCAGATTGGTACCCTTTTTATTACAAGGGGGGCAGTATTGGATGGCCGGGGGGGGGGGTCCTTTTGGGCCTCCCACCCAGAATTTTGACGTTGTGTCCACTATTTTTTTTTACCCTCCTGGCAAAGCCACATTAAAATCCATCATGTATTCAACAGCATGCAAAAAGCGGTTGCCTTCCCATTCAATCATGTGTACACCTTTCAATCTCTGAATGCTTTCCATGCCTCCAATGAACACTGTGGATGGATTAATCAAAATGATGCTTCGTGGAACACTCAGCGAGGTGCAGGTAAGAATGGCCACACTGTTCCTCGAGCATTCATGCCACATGCGCGCGTACTCCTGCAAGATACTTCTGACACACAAAAGCACAGCAATTTTTTACTAACTCAGCCTGGGCCTGGCAATCGATCATCATGCCCTAGGCATCCAAAAATCCAGAAGATACATCAGAACACCAATGTCCTCCAATGTTCACAGCGGGAGATGACTGCCCATCATACATTCCCTAGCACTATGTTCCAGGCACTTACCGCTGCACATTCCCCGTAAAGCACAGAGACAGAGGATTGTGCCGGTGTCAGGGGTCACTGCCTGCCCAGTTGATGCCACCTCCGGACCTTCTGTGTGATGGCATACAGCCAGCTGTGGATGTGGGTTGTTCATTGGTGGTTGTGTTGAGCCCCTGAAGGCACACAGTACAGCCAAAGACATGTTAAGACAAATCCATGGAGTTGTGATTCGGCTGGTAAAGCATGGGCTCAACATCAGGGGAGCTGGAACACCTAGACCTGCGGGACACCTCATCACTTCATGGCAAGGACGACTTGTGTGGGATGCTGCCCGTACTCCTCATCCTCCCCTCCATTTCCTTCATGCTGCCCAGGGATGGGGCACTGCGACAGTCAATCTCCCTGCCCCAGCAAGCCTGCTCCAACCCTGTGCCGTCACACCTCATGCCCTGTGCTCCAACCTATTACGCAAGACCATACGTGCCAGGATTAAGGCAGCCCTGAGGCTGTGGGTGATGCAGAACGCCCATGCAGGCTGGTCAAACAACTCACCTTTGCGCGTTCCTTCCCTCCTCGGCCGCTCCCCCAGCGAGACCTTCAAGCGATAGAAATATCTCCTGCAGGCACCCGGCTCACACATAGGAGGAGGGATGACCAGGGCGGGGGGACAGGAGCCCTGGCATGTCGTGACGATGCCCGGGCTCAGCGCTTGAAAATTGTGGCCTATTTTTTCGGTACCCATCGCTGAGTAAATGCTATATGCACAACAGTGGTTGCCGTGTAATGAAAGACCTGCAACAGAAATGTCTCGCGACGACCTGTTTTTAGACCTGCAGACCCAATTATACTTTGAAATGAGCTTCTTAATAAATTTACAGGATCAACATGCCCAACCTATATGCGAGGGGAAAAGTCAGTTCTATGAACTGGTCGCTAGCTAGGAGGCTGAAGGTATGGCACAATATTTTTCTGTTTAATTCAACCCAAATATTCTCCATAAGAGCCTTCATTATGCCTTTTGCCTTATGCGCTGTGCATTCCCTCTTTCCTGTTCAGGCTTTGGTCACAGATTGTCAGAAACTTGGAACAAAAACTGCCAACCTATGCTTTATTGATTGTATGCTAAGTTGAAATTACATAATGAGTGTAAGAAACCTTATTATAACGAGCACATGAATAGATGTAGGACAGGTGTGAAAAATACTGATGATGAAACTGTGATAGAAAAGTAGACGTACATACAAGGTATACCTCGTGTGAAAGAAAAGAAAGAAAAGGAAAAACTACGTGTGATTAGACTTTCAAGATAAGGCTCTCAAGAGCCTTTTCTTTGTGGGTTTTTAATCATTTTCACTGTTCTGACAATTCCACACGAACAAAAACTGAAGACTGAATAGGACGACCCTTTACTTCTTGGTGTAATACAACTTGCATTTACCACTGCAGTGGTAATTTACGGCTGGTAATTTACATGCCACTGGTGATTTGCAGGCCACTGGCAATTTAAAAACAACTTACCATGATCAGTAGTATGTAAAATTTAGTTACTTGGATGATCATTTATGGATGGCCATGATCTATGAATGAAAGGTGGGGAAGGGAAAAGATTGTATAGATACAACTGGCACGCCTAAGTACCAGGGCAGTTGAGCTGCATTAAAGAGGTTCCATGTGTGAAACCAAATCAACCTAAAAAAGTTTGTCAATTAAAAAGGACATTTCACAGAGCCCATCCCAGAAAAAGTGACTCATGATGAGGCTCCACCAAAACGATAGATTCTTATTTGCAATACTTATGAAAAGGCATTGCCCGGGATGCAACAGAAGGTAATCGAAGACCTTATATGGTTGTTACACTTATAAACACTTGCACCAATTGTTTTGCTTAGCCACTGGCTTTTGGCAAAGCAATTGAAATCAGTGGCACTCTTTAAGTGCACCACTACTTGGCAACGTTGCCAAGTCAACTTGTGCCAACTTGCTCCAGACCCTCATTAACACTTTTTGTTCTCAAACTTTTTGGTGGAGGGTACTCACGGCTCTTCGTGTGTCTCCTTTTCCTTTATTGATGTAGGGAGAGTTTTCTCTGCCTATGTAGTGTTTCTTTTCTTTTTTCTTTTCTAACTTGCGAGCTTCCAATTGAACCTACTAGTGGGATGTTGGAGAGCATGCTCAGGGCTTAGGGGTGGGTCGTAAGCTTGCTGGGCAGGGCCTGCCTGACAGTCGTGTCGTAGGTCCCATGGTGGTGGCCAACTTGCTGGAGTAGACTTATGTGCTTGCTCTTTCTCTTGGTCTGTGTGGTGGGGCCCTGCCTTTCAGGACAGTTGACCTTTTCTTAATGCATGCGGCCAGACTTGGCAAGCGTAGTCTTTCTTTCTTTCTTTCTTTTCTTTCTTTCTACCTACTAGTAAAAAGCTTGTATTAAGATGCTGAAGTGCCTCAACTAGAACTAACTCTAATTGTACTGCTGTACCTCTATAGTATAAGTCACGCTCAGCATAAGTCACATTCAAGCTGTTTCTCCTCTTGGAGGAGGCATGTATGCATGTCACCTGTCCTGCTTGCCATGGAACACTTTTTCCCAATACACCTCGATCAATACACATGAGAGCTGCCTAGAGTTTGGTGGCAAGCCATGACGATTGAGAAGAGTAGCTTCCTAGGGGCTCTAGAGGCAAAATCAACAAAAAAAATGGTTGAAGCACCCATTGATTCCATGAAGAATCAACCAGCCTCTTGATTCAACCATTTTCTGGTTGATGCTGGTTGATTCAACCAAAATGGTTGATTCAAGCAGGAATCAACCAGACCTCATTGGCTCAATCCGGTTGAATCAACCTAGAAAAGTTTGTCAATCAGAAAGGACATCGTCACAGAGCTCATCTCGTAAAAAGTGACTCATGATGAGGCTCCACCAAAATGATAGATTCTTATTGTAATACTTATGAAAAGGCATTGCCCGGGATGCAACAGAAGGTAATCGAAGACCTTACATGGTTGTTACACTTATAAACACTTGCACCAATTGGTTTGCTTAGTCACTGCCTTTTGGCAAAGCAATTGAAATCAGTGGCACTCTTGAAGTGGCACCACTACTTGGCAACGTTGCCAAGTTAACTTGTGCTAACTTGCAAGCTTCCAATTGGGAGTTGAACCTACTAGCAAAAAGATCTTGAGATGCCGAAGTGCCTCAACTAGAACTAACTCTAGTTGTACTGATGTACCTCTAGTATAAGTCACGCTCAGGATAAGTCACATTCAAGTTGTTTCTCCTCTTGAAGGACTCCTTGGAGGCATGTCTAAATGTCACCTGTCCTGCTTGCCATATGGCATGCATGGAACACTGTTTCCCAATACTCCTCGAGCAATACACATGAGAGCTGCCTAGAGATTGGTGGTAAGCCATTACGCTTGAGTAGAAAAGCTTCCTAGGGGCTCTAAGGCAAAATCAACAAAAATGGTTGAAACACCCATTGATTCATTGAGGAATCAACCAGCCTCTTGATTCAACCATTTCCTGGTTGATACTGGTTGGTTCAACCAAAATGGTTGATTCAAGCAGGAATCAACCAGACCCCATTGAATCAATCCAGTTGAATCAACAGTTACAACTTTTCCGACGTAGTGAACCTTTTGTTACAGCGATGAAGCAGGGTACACCTATTTCCTTGAAAGGTTTCACTGATGATTTGAGTCACAGATTGCATGGTGTACAGAGAGATGTTGAGGGAGTGGACACGCAAGAAACAAATAACAAATTGGCAACATACCAAGCACTCTTTGCCCTGCCTTTTGACCATAATGTGTGCAATCCCATCCGGCTGCCGGGGTACTTGTATCTGAATTTGTCTCAACATGTCATGCAAAGTGTCAGCCGATTTAGGTTGAGAACTCACACTTTGAATGTGGAAACTGCGCCTTGGGAGGACGGGATTCTCCAGTGTGCAATTGATGCTTATGCGGGCGAATTCAAGATGAGGTCCATATCCTCATCATGCGTGGGTACGAGGGGGTATGTGCTCTAAGGCAAAAATGCTTCGAGCAGTGAACTGCCTTGCTTAGGGCACACACGTACTTGCTTGCAGCCATCACCCAAAACGTAGTCATCATTAGCATGCTTTTTGATGATTGCCAGCAAGCAAGCAGGCATACGGATTCGCTGAAGATGAGTGCAGAGCGCATCCCTTAAATTTGTATCGTATGACTGCTGAAAGTCAATGAATGCTGCATGCAGTCTAGGAGATGCAATTGGGCACTTTACTTGAGCAGCATGCTGTAAGTGCCGCAAAATAAAGATGGGCTGCAAAGTGTTATGGCCAGCATAGAAACCAAACTGAGTGTCTGGAATTTTGTTCTTTTCCTGGCACCATCCAGCAAACACCTCCCTAAGAACATAAGCATACAGCCTGCAAGGAGCCAACAGCTGCAAGCGTGCGATAATTCCCTGGATTTAGCACAGAGCCCTTCTTTTAGAGGGGGGATGTTTTAGCCACTTTCCAACAAAAAGTGATCTCAGCCTTCTCCATCATGGCAGTAAACAAATGCGTAATAGAAGGAGCCAGAACATTGATCTTATCTGTGCCCCTACCATTCCCTGCTGGGCCTTGGACCCTTTTTTCAGCATACTTGACGAAAGGGGCAGCAATGGCATCAAAACCAGGGGACGTTCTAGCATTCAACTTGCGCATTGCATTGCATCTATAACGGTGGATGCTGAGAACTGAAGTGCAAACCAGAACATAACACATTTATCATGGCCTCTTGGACCTTTTTCAGAGTGATGCTGTTCTCAAACTTTCTGTGCTTCTTGTGGAAATACAAAAGTGTTTTTTCCTGACATATCAGCCTTATGGAGTTTTTTGTGCATGATTTTGCGTGTTTGTTTAATTTATAGTGACAGTGTGTGTGACTTTTACAATTGACACTTCTGAACTCAGCTCAAGGCTTTCTTTCAGTCGACATTTACACAAGTTTAGTTTGGTTTGGTTACAGGCACCTTTTGCTTCAGCTAAGCTGCCCTTGTAGGCAGGTACGGCACTGTGCCCCGTTTGCAACTTTGGGACCATCTACAACGCATTGCCATGCCTGCATTACTTCTCCGGGCAATTAAGGAAATGTACCAGGATGATGAATATATTCTGATGGATGGGGATAAAAGGGCAAGTGTGCGTCCAACAAATGGAGTCAAGCAAGGTTGTCCCCTGTCCCCTCTCCTGTTTTCTCTATACATCAATGATATGGGCAGAGATATTAGTGAAGGTATCAGAGGTGCTGTGACAGGGGATGGAGTGAATGGCGTTTCATACATGCTATATGCAGACGACTTGAATTTAACTACCAATGACCCAGGTGAAATGCAAGTTATGCTGCATAGATTACGAGCTTATGCAATGAGAAAGGGGCTGACTGTCAATACATCAAAGTCAGAGGTCATGCATTTTAATAGTAGGTCGTGTTCTTCTCTGCCTACTTTCATGTATGGAGACGTGGCTCTTCCAGAGAAAGAGCAATTTAGATACCTCAGTATGCTTGTGGACAAGCACATGAATCTGAAGGTGTCTGAGGAGCATGCAGTGCGGCCTTACATGGCTGCCCAGCAAAGGATCAAGGAATTTGTGCAAGAACATGATCTAAAGAATAGGCCGCATGCTCTGATTTGGCTCTCTAAGGTGTATGGCATTCCGGCTGGGATGTACGCATGCCAAGTGTGGGGTACAGAGTACTTATGAGAAGGCAGTGAATTCAAAAGCCATTTACAAAAAAGGCAATTATGCTCTCTAAGGCGTCTTCTAGGTGTGAAAAGTACTGCCACGAACTGGCCAGTATTGAGAGAGTGTGGTCAAGAGCCCTTACAGTTTTATTGGTTTAGGGCTACTGTTAAAATTTTCAACAATATGCTCAATTCTAACAGTAAAACATTATGCCAAGTGCTGAAGGCAGATTTACACCTTGCTGATATGGATGAGTCTTGTTGGTCTGCACATGTATCTAAGTCACTTAATGGCATGCGCAATGAGGAGGTGTTTAAACAGAAATTACTGAGTGCTTCCAAGATACCCATGCAGGATTTTTTAGGGGATTTGAGGTACAGACAGCAGAAGGTTTGGAGGGAAGCAGACGCCCTAAGTCCCCGAGAGGTGAACAGAAAAGCAGTGACTTACCATCATTGGTGTGGGAAACCTTTGAATCAAACACCACGCACACCCTTCTGTATCCCATCATATTCATTTAAGGATCTGGATCAAGGAGTCCGTCGGAAAGTTTGGGTTTCTCTGATTCTGGATCTGATGGATCTGAAAGGGGGTCTGATTCAGATGGTGCCTCTGATTGGTATCTGATTCAGAGACTAGGGTGTCTGAATCAGAGGTGACCGCAACAGCACCACAACTGAGGGATTCTGAACTGCATCTGATTCAGAGGGCACCTAGTCTGAATCAGATCCAGGCATCTGGGTGTCAGCTTGCCTCCTCAGGCGCCCTCTGAGCTGCCTCTGATTCAGAGGGCACCTAGTCTGAATCAGATCCAGGCATCTGGGTGTCAGCTTGCCTCCTCAGGCGCCCTCTGAGCTGCCTCTGATTCAGAGGGCACCTAGTCTGAATCAGATCCAGGCATCTGGGTGTCAGCTTGCCTCCTCAGGCGCCCTCTGAGCTGCCTCTGATTCAGAGGGCACCTAGTCTGAATCAGATCCAGGCATCTGGGTGTCAGCTCGCTTCCTCAGGCGCCCTCTGAGCTGCCTCTGATTCAGAGGGCACCTAGTCTGAATCAGATCCAGGCATCTGGGTGTCAGCTTGCCTCCTCAGGCGCCCTCTGAGCTGCCTCTGATTCAGAGGGCACCTAGTCTGAATCAGATCCAGGCATCTGGGTGTCAGCTTGCCTCCTCAGGCGCCCTCTGAGCTGCCTCTGATTCAGAGGGCACCTAGTCTGAATCAGATCCAGGCATCTGGGTGTCAGCTTGCCTCCTCAGGCGCCCTCTGAGCTGCCTCTGATTCAGAGGGCACCTAGTCTGAATCAGATCCAGGCATCTGGGTGTCAGATTGCCTCCTCAGACGCCCTTTGAACTGCCTCTGATTCAGAGGGCACCTAGTCTGAATCAGATCCAGACATCTGGTTGCCAGTCTGCCTCCTTAGACGCCCTCTGAACTGCCTCTGATTCAGAGGGCACCTAGTCTGAGTTAGATCCAGACATCTGGTTGCCAGTCTGCCTCCTTAGACGCCCTCTGAACTGCCTCTGATTCAGAGGGCACCTAGTCTGAATCAGATCTAGACATCTGGTTGCCAGTCTGCCTCCTCAGACGCCCTCTGAACTGCCTCTGATTCAGAGGGCACCTAGTCTGAATCAGATCTAGACATCTGGTTGCCAGTCTGCCTCCTCAGACGCCCTCTGAACTGCCTCTGGTTCAGAGTATTGCTGTACAACAGAAGTAGGTGGTGTTTGAAAACACTGTTTTTTATTTTTAGTTGCAACAATTGTGGGGCACTCATTGATAGTTGTGGGGCCCCTGTGCCTGCATGTGCTGAGTGAGGAGCAAGTTGCTTTTATTCATGCATGTCCATGCTGTCACCATCGCTGTCATCCTCCCCCGTTGCTTGCTCTAGCACTTCACCTAAAGGGGTCCGAAAGGAACGCACGCATGTGCTGAAGCCGTACCTGCCTCCCATAATTCACACTTATTTTCCTTATTTTGAGAATGAGAAATAGGCAACCACCAGCAATCCCTTCACTTCACTGGATGAGTTGACCGAATAATTCCTTCTCCTACCGTGATTCCCTTATGCATATTATACAAATTTTGTAAAATCAGTGGGAAAGGTAGAGGTCAGAAATCATCGAGCACCATTGGCAAGACTGCTGGTCATCAAGGACCTGCTCCTCGCCCGGCCGAGGACCTACCCCTCACAGGCCTCGCCAGCCGGTGTCCACACACACACACACACACACACACACACACACACACACTCATGCAGCAAACAGGGCTGGATTCAGAGAGCCCCACCACAGGTGACAGGCCTGTGGAGGGTGAGCCAATGGCCAAGAAACCCCCAGGCTGCACCCCCCTGACCCAATCATGTAGTCCATCGAGATAGCAAAGACGGTGAAGGAGCAAATGGGGAATGCGCCTACTGCTGCTTCCACCATTTCCGCGCTGGTGAGCACTTCCTTCCCACCTGTCCTACTTCACAGTGAATCTCCTTGTTCACAGTGCATCTTCTCACAGTGAAAACAGTGTGAAAGTGCTAAGTGCATGTGCACTTGTGTGCCGTTGTCTGTCTGAAATGCTGTTCAGCTTTGTAGAGCTGGTAGGTGCTCATCCTTGCCAGCAGTTTTGGCCTCCCTGCGACTTAGAGCTTTGTTTGCACTGAAAACCTTCCGATTCAATCGGACACTCATGCACATTGCAGCTGTTACTCAAGCACATTGCAGCTGGGCAATGCTGCAGTAGGGGGGGCTACCAGCAGTGGATCCAGACCTGCCCTGGGTGCCACCAACCCTTTCTTTGAGCCGTGCCACTTGGCCTTCATCGAGGTGGGAAGCACGGACAACATGCAAAGTGCATCAGGTACCGCCTGTATGGCTTTCCTCTAGCACACATGCGCAAACTGCGCATGCTCGCACGTGTGTGAATAATACACATGTACACCATGTGTGCATGCTTGAGTGCTTTTGTGCACTTGCGCATGGATGTGTGTGCGTGTGCCATGTTCCTGGTGGGTTAAACAGGCAGAGGTGAACACAGGTAAAATCATTGCTGATGCGCTGCATGAATAAGCTTCAACATTCTTTCATTACCCACTTGAATGCATGTCCTCTTCACACAGAGCTGCTTCAAGGAGATGGTCACAACCGTCATCAAAGAGAGGCGCACAGGATTTTTGGGCATCAGGACAGCAGATCGTGCCCTCAACCTGGTTAGAAGCACGCAAAAGAGGGAGTGGACGAAGAAGGCAACTGTGCTGTCAACCCTCTGGTCTTCTCCTTGGAGCAGCTTGCCTTAGTGGGCTCTAAGGTAATGCACGTTTCACTTTTGGCCATATGTATTTATTTCAGGTCAGCAGAGCTTGAGTGGTTTGCCCAAAGTTTGGGTTTCTCGGGTTTTACATATGCATGATGTTAGCATGGTCTACGAGGGTTGTCAAAACAATTTTGGGAGTGAAAAAGTAGTCCCAGGGTGGAGCTGTGTGCCATTTTGGGGTGGTATAAGGCCAGGAGAGCGATCTCAGTAATAATTTTCTGGAATTAAAATGGTTGGCATGTTCAGGTTTTACAGATAAATCCATAGCATATCCAACACTGTAGGCCAGATACCCCCCTCTGCACATTTCCTCTTTTTTTTATGCTGCCATACGTGAGTCAGGAAGTGTGTCTTGGCTTGCACAAATCTGTTCATCTTTGGACTGGCAATTGGCTTGCACAAATGTGTTCATGTTTGACTGTAAATCAGGCTTGCATGGGTGATGTTTACCATTTGCACTCATATACTCATGCTACTTTAGGTAATGTGCTAAATCGATGTTCTGTCGTGGCCTCTCAATTCAAGATTGCTCACTCTACTTGGCCGCAGATCCGCTCTCTCCTGCGGAGCAAGTCTGGGAATGTGCTGAAGGAGACGACAGCTGCCAGGCAGACTACGAGCAGATGCAGGCAGAGCTTGCCGCATGGCAGCAGAGGAACCCAGGAAAGAGCCTGAGCTCAGTGCAGCTGGCACAGCCTGTGCGAGATCAGGACCAGGCACGTGGGGAAGACTCTTCTTCTGAAACAGAGGGTGGATCCGAGGAAGATGAATGAATTGAAGCATGTTTTACAAAGTGTTCCTGCATCTTCTTCAATTGTGGTGCTTGAATACGGTGTGGAACCCATGAAGTGCTTACTATCCGATGGATGAAGAGTCTTCAGTGATTGCTTGCTTCAGCTCTCAAGTATTCTCTTGCATGTTTGTGTGTAACGCTGGGCAATTTGCCTGTTAGGGACCAGCCTTTGGAAGACCTTTTTCCACGCCTATTATTTGCCTGTTACTAGCAGTAGTACAAGCCTTCCATTTTGCTTTGAACGAGCGGCTAGTGTGATCATGGCTTGTTAGGAACCAGAGAGAGTCTGATTCAGAGAGCAAGTTGTCTGGAAGGGGGTCTGGCTATTATTAGTCTGAATCAGACCCTAGTTGAGAACTGAATCACACGAGGAAAGGTCTGATTAGGGTCTGAATCAGACAAAATCAGAAAACTGAGCAGCCTAGACTGGCTGGTGATCAGAGGGTCTGATTCAGAGCAAAAGGGGTCTGATGGGGGGTCTGGCTATTAGTCTGAATCAGACCATGCCTGAGAACTGAATCACACGAGCAAGGGTCTGACTAGGGTCTGAATCAGAAAACTGAGCAGCCTAGACTGGCTGGTGATCAGAGGGTCTAATTCAGAGCAAAAGGGGTCTGATGGGGGGGGTCTGGCTATTAGTCTGAATCAGACCATGCCTGAGAACTGAATCACATGAGCAAGGGTCTGGCTAGGGTCTGAATCATACTGATTTAGAAAACTGAGCAGCCTAGACTGGCTGGTGATCAGAGGGTCTGATTCAGAGCAAAAGGGGTCTGATGGGGGGTCTGGCTATTAGTCTGAATCAGATCCCTGCATTACTGTGGATCAGAAGCTATCAGATGGGGGTCCCTCTGATTCAGAGCAGGCTCAGAGAACAAAAACATTCCGACGTCATGAGGAATGTGAGTAGGTTTAGGCTTCGTGCCCACTGCTTGAAGGTCGAGTCCTGTAAATGGTTGGGTGGTTCAAATATTTGTGATAAGTGTGGATGTGCTGAAGTCCAGGACGAGAAACATGTTCTTTTTTACTGCAATTGCTGTGAGTTTTGTGAGCTGCGCAGAAAATACAAGGACCTGTTCATTGATCTTTTTAAACCGTTACACACTTTTGCCCAGCTTCCAAACACTGATTTTTGTTCCTTTCTTGGCGAGCTTTCACGTTGTGACTAATCTTGAGGTCAATGCTTTTCTAAATCAAGACTCGCACAGATTTTCAAAATTTTTGTCTGAACTGGTTTCAATTTTTGATGCTGGATGAGAATGTTTCACCAGCAGCCGATCAGCCAAATTTTCGGGCTGTAGGCCAACCCCTTGTAACCCTTGTAACCCTTGTAGGCAGGTACAGCTATGTAACCCTATCCTATCCTATCCTGTCCTTGCGCATGTGCTCATAAACACTAGGGCACAGGGCAGCTGCATCAGGCAGTTCCATTACATCAGATTCAGGCATCCATCGAGACAGTACCTTGATGGAGAAGTTGATCAGGAGGCGGATTGTTGCGCCCCAGGGGCACTACCATACCCCGAGCTGTAGCTCCTGAGTCACCAGTCCAGCGTGCAGTGACCCGCTGTGGTCTTGACTGAGGCCTTTTTTTCCCTTGTAACCCTTGTGACCCGCTGTGCCACACCGCGCACATCCAAGAACAGACTCCACCCCTCTGCTAATGCTGTCCCACAGTCTGTTTTGCATAAAATCTCTGTTCCTGACCCCAAGGCTGTCCCACAGTCCATTTTTTGCTGCTGTCCCACAGCAGCAAAAAATTTTGTAAACCCCTTGTAAACCCCTTGACCCCAAGGCTGCCCCACAGTCCATTTTTTGCTGCTGTCCCACAGTCCACTTCTTGCATTAAAACTCTGTTCCTGAGCCCAAGGCTAAAAAGGGGTTGGTCTACAACCTGAGATTCTGGCTGATCGGCTGCTGGTGAAACATTCCCAACCAGCATTCAAAATTGAAACGTGCATCCTAAAGGTCGTTAAGTCTTGCGGATTGAATAGTAAATGCAAATGGCAATGAATTCAATGTGAACTTCATTTTAAGGAAAGAAAGCCTAAAGCAGAATGATCTGAATAAAAAGATGGAAAGAATGAGATCTGGTAATGAGCTGGTCAGCCTTCCTGCGACGAATAGCCTGAATATCATGCAAGAGTGCAAGTAAATTAGCATGCAAAAATAGGGTTTTTCTTGCCCGCACTTTCCTCTCTGTAATTAGCTCTTGGTTTCATTAATACAAGACCATGTACAGCTCATGTGTACATCCTTCTCAGCACAGGAGGAGTGCAGTACAGAATTAAGAGGGCGTCACCTTGCCAGCTTAGCACAAAAAGCAACACAACAGACTGTCATCGCCAAGAATCAGGGTTCTTGCCTTGCATATAATGGGTACAAGAACACCCCCCAAAAATTAAAATGGCATGCATGGGAACAATCAGTCTTCATTCTTTCTGCGACACGAAGAATGCTGCCTACCCTGCCATGTCTGCAGGGCATCAAGCGTAGCTGCTAGCCCTCTGACCTTAAAATAACCCTCCCCAAAGTGAAGGTATTCACGTGGCTCCAGTGCACGCTTGTATGTGGCTTCAATGCCCCTCCCCAAAGTGAAGGTATCCACGTGGCTTCAGTGCACGCGTGCATGTGGCTTCAACGCCCCTCCCCAAAGTGGAGGTACCCATGCGGGTTCAGTGCACGCAGGGTAGCCTCCTTGCCCTTGGCTGTGATGGGCATGAGGTGGAAGCCGCCTGTGCTGCCCCAGCTCAAAGCCTGTTCAGCAGATGGACGTCAATTCAAAATGCACGAATGGGGAAGTAAAGATGTTGGAGCGGTGGGAACAGAGCATGAGCGCTATGGATGCTCAAGGAAGCAGCCAAGCATATTCTGGAACATGAAAAAAGGCAAGCGGGAAGGGCAGGACATGCATGATCATTGGCACAGGAGCCTGGCATCCTGCCATCTGTGACAGACAGAAATTGTGGTGCATAGAACAATTGTGCGACTGACAGAGGCAGGCTAGATAAACTCAAGCAGTTGAGCCGTAACCTTGTGTGCCATACAAACAAAATGCAAGCTCATTTTTGGTGGCACGTCAATAAACTTCACCACATTTGCAGTAATGTAAGGCCCCGGTCACACTAGGCCAATTTGGAGTTCAAGGTGGGTGATTTTCCATAGAAACTCCAAGTAGTTTTTAGTGGTTGCAGCTTGCAAAGCATAAAAAAAGCCCAATGGTTCACTCGGTTTGGTAAAGTTTACCTGAGTGAATTTCTGTCCAGTTTCAAGTGAAAAATCACGGACCCAACCTGGACCTGGAGGTTGGTCACACTGGGGAATTCGCTTCGCTCAAGACAAGTTGAAAAAGGGTTAGAGAGGATGCTGTATACTTGCTTATAGAGTACAGCTGTGAACAGAACAATTCATTTGGGCGAGGGGCCCGGCCTCTGTGCAGTGTTTCTGCCCTGTTCTCCAGCTCTTCATTGCTCAGCACCTCCGCTTCAAGCTTTTTCATGCTAAAGAAAGAAATTAATCCACAGACATAAGACCAGGTGTGCAAACATGGGGGCAGGTTAGTGTTACTTACATGCAGAAACACTCCCTTCCCATCCTGCAGCGCACGCTTGCATGCTTCCCCCCTTCCAACATGCTCCTCCTGGCCAGCTCAAGCCATGGTGTCACTGCTGGAACAAAGAGGTGAGCCACTGAGCTGGAAAATTCTGTAAGTCAAACCTTTCAGAGGGGTCCCCCCCCCACGCTGCCATGCCTTGTGCTAGTTGCCTCCCCTGCTGCTGCATGCAAGCAGGCAAGCCTGCCCAAGGCTAGCAGCATGCTGCTGATGAGCTGCCGTAGCGCAATCCTGCTCCATCTCGCTCCGCAGATCCCTCTGCAACTTCCGGAGAGGGAGCGTGTCCTTCAACGTGGCGCATCCGTCTCTTCCGCTTGGTCCTCGTATGTTTCCCCATCAAATTTTGATAGCAATCATAAAAAACATGCTTTTTACTATGATATCTTCAACAGCAATTTTTCCCCGCACTCTCCATTTTCCAAGGCTTCCAGGGTCCCTCTGCGTTTTCCTGGCCGTGTCTGGGAGAGGAGCACACCCAACTTAGAAACATGATCGTAGAAACATAACCATAAAAACATAATCGCCCTCCCCCCCAACAATCAGAAAACCCCAACTTGCACCCCAACTCGGACCCCAAATTTGAGCGATTATACACAACCAAGTTGTTTCCCCCCACAACTTGGACCCTAACTTCCCTAGTGTAACCGGGGTATCTAAGCGTAATGAAACTTGTTAAGTCTAAACGTGAGTTGTACAATATGTACACAGGAAGACCATGAGAGCACGCCGCTTGACAAATTGGAGAAAAACCATCCTTGATGAATGACTGTCCTTGGATTGACTTCATGATAACTTAAAGCACACCTGAGCGTGACCAAAAGAGCCTGAGGAAAGCGAAGAGCGAGGTTACAGCTTTGAACCAGTGGTGTGCCTAATGGTCCTGCAGCTCAGCATTCAATGCCAGGGCACTCTGGAACTGCAGCAATCTGGACCGATGATCAAGTATCTATTACCTGGGAAACGAGGTGCTCGTTGTATTGTGCGCACAGCTGTTCGGCCTGCTGCTTGTTTGAAGCCTCTGCTGTGCTGACCTGCCTCAGTAGCTGCTGGCAGGCAGGTCTGCCCAGGCAAGAGCTCAGGCTCATCCAGAACGCCAGGTTACCAGCAGAACTGCCGAGAGGCAATACACAGCAATTTTTGATAGCAACGAGGTCCAAAGATTGACTCAGCAAAGGCAACCACGGGATGCTGACACTGCCAGCAAGAGGAGAACTGTCACACTTGGAAAGTGCACATCGCAGTGGTGCCCAAGGAAGGGATGAAAGTGCTTCATGGGCCCGCCGAGGGTGGCGGATTTCATAAAAAGGAAAGGTATCCTTTTCAGGAATAGAGAGCTCAGGTATCATGCAACAGGAGCTCTGAACAGCGTTTCAAAAGGGCAAAAAATAATGCTAATGGACAAATGCATTACAATAAAGGGCTGTCAAATACACAAGGAAAAGAATGAGGGCAGGAAAACATTCATGTTACTTTGAGAGCAACAGAGCACAAGCAGGCAAGCAAACATGCACACTTGCTCTGTCTTTCATTCGCACCATGCACATATGCATTTTTGTGATCATCGTTGGCTATTCGCACACATTTTCTAGATAAAACCAGAGACCAGGCACACCTGATCATTGGGTGGCCCACCACCAGTCGTGCAGAGTCCCAAACCCCTCGTGCTCGTGCATCCTCCACCCAAGCAGCAAAGCTGTCCATATCAAAGGGAGGCTGGGTCAGGAACAGGGTGGCCCCCCTGGCGACCTGGAGGCAAACAAGAAAGAGAGGCAAGTTGGTTGTTAGCCAGATGCAACATTCAGCTGCAGATGATTGTGTCAGTATCGAATCATGCTGGCTTATGCATTGGTACAGTTTGCTGCCTAATGACACCCTCGTGGCAAAGCTCTGCTGCAATCAGACCGACCCTAATGACACCCTCGTGGCAAAGCTCTGCTGCAATCAGACACTAATGACACCCTTGTAGCAAAGCTCTGCTGCAACCAGACAGACATTAATGGCACCCTTGTAGCTAAGCTCTGCTGCAATCAGACAGACACTGATGGCATCCTTGTAGCAAAGCCTGCTGCAATCAGACAGACACTAATGACACCCTCGTGGCAAAGCTCTGCTGCAATCAGACAAACACTAATGACACCCTCGTGGTTAAGCTCTGCTGCAATCAGACAGACACTAAAGACACCCTTGTAGCAAGGCTCTGCTGCAACCAGACAGGCACTAACGACACCTTCGTGGCAAAGCTCTGCTGCAACCAGACAAACACTAATGACACCCTCGTGGCAAAGCTCTGCTGCCATCAGACAGAGCTCCTTGGCCCCACTGCACCTTTTGCTCCGCCAGTGATGCATCCTTTTCCACGTTTGGGTTGGCGACAGCCCACAGCTGAGTGCTTGGTGCAATGGCACCCACACGTTTCAGATGGTTAGCAGCCTCAAGAGTGTTCAAGCTACTTGGAAGCAAGCTGCGATATAAAAGGAACATATGACACACTTTAAGGAAATTGCGTCCAACTGTGATGAAACCCTCTGTGGTTTACGAGGCACATGTGAATCGAAGAGGCACCTCAATGATGACGTCTTTGTGCATGCCTGCAGTGGAGAGGGAACACAAGTAGTGCATGCTAAAAAAGCAGGGAAGATGCATCCATACCTCCACATGCCTGAGGAACAAAGGTGCAAGAGTGCAGTGTAAATTTGCGAAGAGAAATTGGTAGACACGGGGACAAATGTGAGGGTCTTGATGGAGAAATACTTTCTTTGCTCACAAGACAGATAATTAAGTTGGCCTGCACACAAGCTCTGCAGCATTCCGTGAGAACCAGGGTAGAAAGAGTAGAAGGCATTTTAAGCAATATATGGCAATCACCATGCAGCACAGGCACAGATCATGCTCCATATGCATGACAACATGTTATCAAATCATATGCATGACAACATATTACCAAATCATATGCATGACAACATGTTACCAAATCATACGCATGATAACAAATTACCAAATCATATGCATGACAACATTTTACCAAACCATATGCATGACAACATGTGATCAAATCATATGCATGTGTACAACAATTGAGCATGCAGCAAACGAGCAGGTATTACAATGGAGGAAAATGGGTAGACTCAATGAGACAGCTGCAGAAAGGCTACAGCATCAATGCTTTCCTTGGATTGTCAAGGCAGCTCAGGAGGAAAAGGAACTCTGCCCTTTTTTCTGCCTCCATTTCAAGGTGCACCTGCTGGTGAAGTCTGCCTCAATCAAGAGCCACATCACATGCAATTCAAAGCTTGCACACATGCGCGCACGCACACACACACACACACACACACACACACACACACACACACACACACACACACACACACACACACGCGCGCGCGCGCGCGCGCATGCGCGCACACACACACACGCACACCACAAGTAACTCACAGCTTACTGCCTGGCAGGGTACGCACAGGGTGGCTTCCAGACACCAGCAGAAGCGCATCTGCTGCTCGTCCTGACCTTGTGTATGCCGTGCCTGGCTGTTCTGTCTTTCCTGCCGCGTCCGCATGTGTTTGTTTCAGCATGCTCATTAACATGAGTGACAGTGTTCCGCAGAGACAGTTTTCTAGAAAGAATGCTAAGCAAGCGTCAGCTAGATGGCGGATGACTAGTGCCTGTGGTAAGGCAGGTGAGATGGTAAATGTTTGGAAAGTTTGTTCGTGCCTGTGCACCATGTATGTGTGGGGTTCCATTTTTTTGCATGTCATGTGTCTTGCAGACTACAGCTTAAGGAAAGAAGTAAAGCATCCAACAGGGAAACAGACCTGTGTCCAGCTCATTGCCTTTGAGTAATCCCAACAAACATACAACCGTCAACAGCATTGATCCCCCTTCAGGATTGGCCGACGCATGCGACCAGGAGCTGTATAATGTGCAGTGCAAGCATCTGTCTGCAAGCAGATTGCATGAGAAATTAATCCACACACACACAAACACACACACATACACACACACACCTAGTGACGGTGCTATGGACAGGATATGCCCATCAATCCCTCGTACAGAGCGCGACTGCACTTACCTAGTGACGGTGCCATGGACAGGATGCGTCTCTCAACCTCTTGCATTGAGCGTAACTGTGCATGCAAGAGGCAAGTGGTGACCATGTTGCCAGCGCCGCACTATACTGTCTGCAGACAAGGATCTCGACACACATGACCAATTGGCTCGAAGGATAGCGCCTTCCAAAGCAGAGTAGGGGCCAGTCCAACGCCAGGGAGCAGAACCTCGAGCAAGTCATGTGCATTGGACGGAGAAATTGCGAGCACACACACACACACATGCCATCACAACTGGACTGAAGCAGCTTAGGCCCTGTCAGATGGCATTTGGATTTCAGGCAGTGCAAACGAACTAGTACCCCATGCAGGGCAGCACCACAGTTTTGCACCGTTCAGCTGTAGCACTCCCTCACCTTGGCAGCTACAAAAAAAGCTATGTGTCGCTCAGCTGTGGCACTCACTCACATTGGCAGCCACAGTCATGACCTTCAGTGCTTCCGGCTGCACATCTGCCTCCCCCTGCACAGCTGGTGAGCTGTTGGAAGCTTCACCCTGCTGAGCCGGTGTTGCAACAGAGCTCAATGCTGATCTGGGTGACAGGAAGGCAAGGAACAGAGAAGCCAGGATATAAGGGTGCTTTTGGATGCTACAGGAAGTTGTTACAGTGCATGCTTGTGTGCTTGCATGCTGTAGGGTGAAGTCCTACATGCCATACTGTGATGCTTGAACTTGCTTCCACTATTCATATCTTTTTGAGTAGGGTTGTGATCACAATGTTGAATGTGCTCACTTTTGGTTCTAGCAGGAGGAGAGCCAATGTGAACTGACTGCTCTTTCAAGGGCAAGAGTTCAGGCCAAACACAGCATCCAGTCAGTGGGCAATTGCCGCAGAGGAGGAGGCACAAATACTCACTCCTTTATCTTCCGCCACATGTTGCCCCATGTAGTGGCTGATGGAAGATCAGGAAAGACCTCAGCGCCAAATGCGCGAGTATTCCTTAGGCTATCATCTGCGCCAAAGCTGCGGCCCACTGACCGCTCCAAGGTAAGCAGTAACCGCCTGTTGTTGTTTGGCTTGCCAGACTGTGCCTGCTGCTCCGGAGCTGGTGTGCTGGTGAAACTCTGACAGACATGTAAGGGTCTTGCAAGCTTGCTAGCAGCGCAAAGGCTTGTCCAGAGATGCCGTGTTGAGTGCCTTTTGTTGGGCAAGGCACACCCTGCCACACCCCTGCCGCTCAGCATAGAGTTGAGGAAGTTGGCACCATGGTGTTCAACGAGGCAAACAATACTAACACCCAGCTGGCTTCAAAATTTGGATGAAGACAAATGATAAGGAATTAAATATGAAATAGGCTTTCACGTAAACTTCTTTGCTTGCCCCCTCTGCTCCTCCTATCTTCTCATTTGGTCAAGAGCAGCATGAAAATCTTTGGGTCGATGCGGCTCAGGGACCTCATCCGTGCGGTTAGGGCGTGCAAGACCGCAGCGGAGGAGCGGGAGGTGATTGCCAAGGAGTCAGCAGCTCTGAGGGAGGACTTCAGGAGCGAGGATGGCCAGTTCTACAGGCACAGGAACGTGGCCAAGCTCATGTACATCCACATGCTGGGTTATCCCACCCACTTTGGGCAGATGGAGACCCTGAAGCTGATTGCGGGCGCAGGCTTTGCCGAGAAGGTGGGGGTGTGTGCCTGCCGCAAGCACACGTGACACTACATACCTGCCTGTGCTTGACTCACATGCTTTGCTAACAAATCTAAGCCAATGGCAAGAAATTTCCGCGTGCGTAAGCGCGCGCGTGCACACACACACACACACACACACACACACACACACACACACACACACACACAAACACACTCACACACGGACACAGAGCAAACATGCACAGGACCGAATGTGTTTGTGGATTTCATACAGTTGTCTTGCATTCTTTTGGAAAGCATTTGCCTTCCTAGTATTATTGATGAACAACCATGGATACAGAGCGCATGTGCGCATTAGTGTATGATAACTTAACATACCTTAGACAGTTGCAACACACACGCGCGCGCGCGCTCACATACACACACACACACCTTGCCTTGTTCCTGCTGCAGCGCATCGGCTACCTGGGCCTGATGATCTTGCTGGACGAGCGGCAGGAGGTGCTCATGCTGGTCACCAACTCCATCAAGCTGGACCTCAACCACATCAACCCCTACATTGTGGGGCTGGCCTTGGCTGCCCTGGTGAGCATGAAAATATCATGGCCTTGGCAAAACCATGGCCTTGGTTTGGTTGCAAAAGCACGGCCTTGGCTTGAGTGCAAAATCACAGCCTTGGCTGCTTTAGCGAGTGCAAAATCATGCCCACCGCATTTGGGCTTGCACCCTTTGTGCTTTTTGGTGGCATCTGGTTGATGGCAACAACGGATGCATTGCCATCGAGGTGGTTTGCCATGGATCATGGGTCATGGCAACAACGATAACAACTGGTTGATGGCACTTGAATCCGCACCCTCTGTGCGGTTGATGCCAGCATCAATGGCTCATGCCCATGAAAATCAGTTTCACAATCTTTGGCCGCAACTTGTGCGCTGGTGATTTTTGCAAAGATGAGTAAGCTACACTCAGTGACTGGCAGCGAAGGACCTTCCCTGAACCAATCTGGAACAGAAAACATGCACAAGTCTGTATCACTTTGGTGCTTCTGCAGTGTCAGGCTTGTGCATGCCTGTGCTTACGGGGTCAGATTTGTGCATGTCTGTCCCAAATCTGTCAGACTTGTGCATGCCTGTGCCTCAGCAATGAGGCTTGTGCATGCCTGTGCCAGAGCTATATGAACTCTGTTGGTGATATTTATTAATCAACGTGTTTCAGGCAACAGTGTGCCGAGTCCTCAGATTCATAACCCCCGGGCAGGTTGGGGAAAAAACGTTTTTTTGTACGAAAAGGATTCTGTGCTCCCTCAAATGGGTGGGTAAGTGTTTTTGCTCAGCTGCCCAAGTAGGCAAATATAGCAATGTAACCTTACCTTGAATGGATGGGCCTCTGTATCATAGCAGCCAAGAGCGCTTTGTAGAAGATTGCAGCACTCGACTCAATTTTAAAAAATAAGGTTCAGGCCTAATGTGGTAATGTGTGAAGGCTGTGGGATGTGCAGCTTAAGAATAGCGTGCTTCAGGCCATGTGTTCTGATATCTGGCCTTGGTGAGTGCCCGAGCAGGGTGGTGATGCAGTGTTTTTATATGTGTGACCTGCTTTATTTCAAATACAAGCAGAGTACTGCTACCTGCTTTATTTAAAATACAGGCAGAGTACTGCTACCTGCATCTGCCTCTGTTTCTGGCCTACCAAGCTTGTGCACTCATTTTGCTGCCCTCAAATCACAATGCTGCGCTGCGCACTTGTATCTGTACACTTGCGTACTTGATTTGTGAAACTTGTGCACGGTTGTTGCGGTGCTGCATGCCGGCAGAGCAACATCCCACAGGGCAACATCTGCTCCGTTGCAATGGCAATCATCCCACACTGCTGCGCACTTCTGTCTGTGCGCTCAACATACTTCTACTCTGTTGTCGTGGCGCTTTCCTGCTTACAGGGCAACATCTGCTCTGCTGAAATGGCACGCGACCTGACACCGGATGTGAAGCGCAGAGAGTTGAAAGGCTGCCCGTATGAGCGAAAGAAGGCACTCTTGTGCATGACCAGGTGAGCGAGGGCACCGGTGTGTGTGTGTGTGTGTGTGTGTGTGTGTGTGTGTGTGTGTGTGTGTGTGTGTGTGTGTGTGTGTGTGCGTGTGTGTGTGTGAAGCTGACATGGGTGTGCCTTTTGTGCTTGTGCACGATGCATGCGCACATACATGCTTCCCTTGTATGCCTGTGTGTGTAAGGCACCATCATTTGGATCATGCCAGATGCTCCTCATCACGGCTTGTGTGAATGGCACATCACAGCGTCCGCATATGGCAAGCGCGTGTGTATGCCACAATCATCCAGATAATGCCAGAAGCTTTGCCTTCACCAAACCCATGATTGAAGACACCCTCCTTTTCATTTGTTTTCAACATCAAAAACATCATTCATGAAGTCACCTTTGCTACAGACTGCATGGGGGAACACTGCAGAATCGTCAAGAAGACGCATCCATCCATCCATTGATTGACTTTTCATTTAAGAAAGTGCTATCATCACATCATCATCATCATCATCATCATCATCATCATCATTGCCCATATGCCGGGCTTTACAGGATAATCAAGAAAGTGCCTGAGCTGCTGGACGAGTTCATGGGCGTTATTGTTGACCTGCCCTCCGTTCCAGAAGGGGCGGTGGAGCTGGCGCTAGTGACCCTAATGCTACAGGTATGTGTATGTGAATGCGTGCTGAGTGCATGAATATGTATGGAAAAGAGATCATGTGCATATCTGCGTTTGAGCATGGGTAGAAGTTCACAGTGCAGCTCAGCCAGCATCACCTTGACGCACACTCTCCGTGCACGCCTCTTGCTTCTGCTGTGTCCATGCATACTTTTGGCTATCACAACACGCACGCGCGCGCGCGCACACACACAAGCATACAAATGCGTACCTCTTGCTTATGCTGTGCTTCTCCCCACAGATCGTGGAAACCGACCCCTCCCAAGTTCCCAAGCTACGCTCCAAGATCCCTGCACTGTGCAAGATGCTGCGGCGGTTGGTGCAGGGGGGTGGTTCTTCCTCGGGCTTAGAGATCAGCGGCGTGTGCAACCCTTTCCTGCAGGTCAAGATCCTGCGACTGTTGCGCCACTTAGGTGGGTTTTAGGATGTGTGTGAGTGTGGGAATTTGTGGATGGATGTTACTGCTGGTGCGCTCATGGGGAGTTTGTTCGTGGGTGGGTCAGGGTGTGATTATGAGTGGGGGGTGTTGTTGATGGTGCTGGTGCTGGTGCTGATGTGTGAATCATCTGGCTTCTTGCAACCCCAGTACTGCAGGTAATGAGCCTTCAATTGGGAATTTCACACTGCTGATTGATATGCTGTATTGATACATCAGGGATGAGGTCTTTATCCGCAGGGCTACCTGGCTTTGCTCATTTGGGGGCATGTGAAAGCCAGTTATAATAAAAATTCGATCAGAAGTCCACACACAATCATCCTTAAGCCAGCCAGAATGTCTTTTTTGAAAACTTAAATGAGCCAGCTTTCAGCATCCACAGCAAAGTCTGTGTGCGCAATCGTCCACGAGGCCAGTCGGCTCAGCTTATCTGGGAGCTTTTGAAAGCCAGCTTTTGAAATTGCAACCTATCCGCAGCAAAACTCGTAGCAACATCTGTAGCTCTTTAAATTTTTACAGAGCCCCTCCATGTACATGAAATAGGCCATGTATCCTGACATCTTGAATGGATTGTCACCATGTTTATAGAATCTCCACCATGTTTGAATGACCAGTATCACCACCACATGTTTTGGGGGTCATCACCACTACCACCACCACCACATGGTGACAATGCCGTAACGTGTACAAGGCGCACCTCTTTCAGCTCTCCCTACGGTGCTCCAATGCGCTACAGAGGCACACCTCCCTTTGCTGTGCGCATGAGTGCACCATGGATAACAAAGCGTGCACCGCTCCCAGCTGCCCAGTACGTTAACTTATCCTCTGCACGAGGATGCTGTGGATATTTGAGTGTACTCATGCAGAGGGAAAGGTCATGCACTGCGCAGCTGGGAGCAGTGCACTGCGCGGCTTCGCCTCTCAGCCTCTCCACAGCCATGAGAGCAGTGCACTGCGCCTGTTCTCTGTGCAGGCACTGCGCGCCTGCTGATGTGTTCTGTCTGCTGATATGCTGCCGTATGTGTGTGTCTTGCCTGCTGTTCTGCTGTTCAATCTGCTCTGTCTGCTTATCTGGTCTGCGCCTGTGTTTTGTGCTGGCACTGCTCATCTACTCATCCCCTCACCCACTGACGAGGGCACATAAAGGCTGCTCCGTATCGCGCACACACTCACACACGCACACATACACACACAGGCCGCGGTGACTCCGATGCTGGCCTCATTTGATCTTTCTGCTTCACGTCATGCAAGTCACATGCACATCACATGCACGCAGGACGTGGTGACTCCACGGCTAGTGACCAGATGAGTGACATCCTAGCACAGGTGGCCTCCAACGTGGATGCCTCCCGCAATGCTGGCAACGCAGTGCTGTATGAGTGCGTGCAGGTATGTTGTGCTGTTCGAGGATGTTGTGCTGTACAAAATACAGAAGATTACGCAGGTGTCTTAAAAACCTCCCTACATCGAGCCGTGCAAGTGTACTGTGCTGTACGCGTGTGTTTTGCTATGGACAGGTGCATGCAGGCAATGCAATGCTCGCCCACTGCGTACAGGAGTGTTGTGCTGTTTGAGCGTGTTGTGCTGTATGAGCACGCAATGTTGTACAAGTGTTCTGCGCATACACGCGTGGCGCACAGGCAATGCGGTGCTGTACCAGTGCAAACAGGCATGTCGTGCTGTATGAGCGCGCGTGCTGTTTAAGTATTTTGCGGGTGCAAGTGTGGCGCATAGGCAATGCGGTGCTGTGCCAGTGCTTTACAAGTGTTTTGCGCATACACGTGTGATGCACAAGCAATGCTGTGTGGTGCCAGTGCATATGGGCATGTTGTTGTGTTGCTTTGCTGTACGTTCCAAGAAACATGTTCCATGGCATTTGGACTCCTGAGTGGGTGTCATGCTGCGGTCGGTCCTTCCTTGATGTCCAACAAAATGGGTGTGCTGCATTGTGGATACACACATACGCACGCGCCCGCACGTGTGTGCACACCTGAGCATCTGTTTCATGACTGTGCAGACTATCATGGGAGTGGAGAGCATCAGTGGCCTGCGCGTGTTGGCCATTAACACACTGGGCCGCTTCTTGGCCAACAGGGATAATAACATGCGCTATGTGGCGCTCAACACTTTGGCCAAAGTTGTGGTGGTGGACACTCAGGTATGTTTTAGTGTATTCTTGCATTCATGTGCTGAGTGAGCTGGCTGAGTTGTGATTCATGTGCTAGGTGAGTTGGCGTAAGTGGCGCTTAGCAAGCTAGCTGAAGTTGTGGTACTGGTCGTGGTGGCCAAGGTTGTGGTGGTGGACACTCTGGTATAGATGACGAAGATCATCATGTGGATGCGCGTGCAGTAGTGTGATTGCATGTGCAGTCTGTGGATACATGTGTATGCACGTGCATTTTGTGGAGTCATGTGGATGCACGTGCATTTTGTAGGTTTATGTACCCACACATGCAATTTGTGGATGCATGTAGAGTATGTGGATGCATGCGCAGTCTGTGGGTGCGTGTAGATGCGTGTGCGCAGTACCAAATGATTCAGGCTCATGGGTGAGTTTGGCACAGAGACTGTCACAGACAATTGGATGTCTCTTTTCCTGCACAAAAGTATTGGCATGACAATTCAATTGGTGTACATGCAAGCCTGATAAATTGGCCTGCTGGATATGTTTGGCTCTGTCACACAGTTTGGAATGAGGTCGCACTCAGCTCCAAATGTTCATGCTACAGCACATGCACGAATGCGGGGCTCTGACCCATGTGAGATTCTTCCCAACATATATCCTTGTTGGGAAGGCAAGGCCCAGAAGAAGTTGATGTGTGTCAAGAGACAAACAGACACGCGCGCGCACACACACACACACACACACACACTGCTTGGGCGCACGCTCCCACAATTGAGCGATGAGTCCTTCATCCTTAATCTCTACACACTAGCTAGTTTCACCCTTGTCATCCATAGCAGGAATCTGCTCTCCTCATTCCTTTTCTGTGGTCCACAGGCAGTGCAGAGCCAGCGCATCACCATCATGACGTTCCTAAATACTCCATCCTGTGGTTTTCTGCAGCGTCCTGTGACTTTCTGTGACATTCCCATTTTATGGATGACAGGCTGTGCAGCGCCACCGCATCACCATTGTGGAGTGCGTGAAGGATGCTGACGTCAGCATTCGGCGCCGCGCACTTGAGCTTGTGTGAGTTTGCCTGTGTGCATGTGTGCGCATGCATGCACTTGTGTGAGTGTCTGGCATATCAAG
Organism: Dunaliella primolecta; assembly: GCA_914767535.2. Lineage (NCBI taxonomy): Eukaryota > Viridiplantae > Chlorophyta > Chlorophyceae > Chlamydomonadales > Dunaliellaceae > Dunaliella > Dunaliella primolecta. Next base: position 10,630,198 of record OU611754.1, on the reverse strand, counting down.
GGCATCCATACTCATGTCCTGGTAGAGACCTCAAAACCTGTTGCGCTTCCTGTCCAGAGGCTGTTGTAAGCTGAGAGTGCCTTTGGGTGTTCGATCCTGCGGCAGCAGTGCCTGGGCTTTGCGCTCTGAGGCCTTCAGAAAGAGTGAGCACAGAGAAGGTTTGCTACATGTAGTGTCTCACATTAGCACACAAAAAGTGTGTGTTACATGAGGTGTGTCAAATGAGCGCAAGAAGGGTGTGTGTTACATGAAGTGTCTCACATGAGCACAGAAAAAAGTGTGTTAAATGAAGTGTGTCAAATGCGCGCAGGAAGGGTGTGTGTTGCATGAAGTGTCTCACATGAGCACAGAAATGTGTGTTACATGAAATGTGTCAAATGTGTGCAGGAAGGATGTGTTGCATGTTCAGTCACCAATGCCCTGAGAAGGAATGGCATCCATTATGATGGTCCCCAGGGTCAGAACAGTCCTTGAATTCATGCAATTTAGTTAAGGCCAATGCACGTCAGATCACAGGCCAGTGCAGATTGTGGATTCTTTTTGAATTCTTATTATCCTCTTGTTGTCGACGTTGATGCACAAGAGCATGAGGCAGAAGGTGGTCGCACTGATTTAAACAGGTTTGCTCCTGGTATGTTGATGCACAGAATGCGATGAGCAACCTTACCGGCCTGATTGTGCTGAATTAAAGATTGCATGAATGTGCATACCTGTGTTCCTCTGTCCAGCACTGATTTGCAGCTGCAAGTGCTCCTGATTGAGGGCAACACCTGCATCTGCAAACAGATACTGCTTGCGCATTGCACACGCATGACTTGCCATTGCACTTGATGATGCAACACCTCAAATGCCGTGTGGTCATGCAGCTATGGCCTTGTGTGTGTTTTAGTTTGGACTGGTTTGGTTACAGGCACGTTATGCTTCAGCTAAGCTGCCCCCGCAGGCAGGTACAGCTATGTAACCCTTCCCTTTCCTTGGCCTCGTGAAAGGAGACAACGTCCTCATGCTGGCATGCAAGCTGCTGGCAAGTCCCATAGAGATGACCAGTGTTTTTGCCCTGGATGGTTCATCGTTTGCACTGCCATGCGTGCATGCAGCTATGGCCTCGTGAACGAAGGCAACATCCGCATGCTAGCGCGCGAGCTGCTGGACTACCTGGCGGTTTCGGACGCGGACTTCAAGCCGGACCTGACCTCCAAGATATGCACACTCATCCAGCGCTTTGCGCCTGACCGCCGCTGGCAGATTGACAGCCTGCTGCAGGTCATGGTGCAGGCAGGCGCGCACGTGAAGGACGAGGTGGGTACAGATGTATAGGTACACACATGCGCGTACACATCACATGGAGGCGAACCAAATCAACAGCCTGCTGCAGGTCATGGTGCAGGCAGGCGCGCAGGTGCTCCTGCCTGTGCGCAGGAGCGCGTATGCTTCATCAGGGTGTGTGAGCGTGGATCTTTGCAGGCAATTGCACACATGTGCTGCTGGTCATGGTGCAGGCGGGCGTGAGGAAGTTTGCGAGCTTGGGTGGGTCTCTGCAGACGTTCGCACACATGTGCTGCAGATCATGGTGTAGGCAGGCACCCTTTTCACTTCATGCTGGAAACTGTGTGTGTGCATGTGCAGAAGGAGTTCAAGCTGTGCCTGCATGCATGCGTGCACAGGTGTGCCGGTCTTCCGATATATTTCATAGATGCACAAAATGTACTTGGCATGCATACATGTGTGTACCAAGCCCTGCCTGCATGCTTGCTCAGGTGTGCCGGTCTTTCATTGTGCTCATCACCAACGCCCCAGGCCTCCATGCGTACTCTGTGCGCTCTTTATACCGCAGCCTGAAAGCAAACCTGGTGAGTATGAGCAAGCCAAGTGAGTATAAAAGCATACCTGCAAGTAATTGCATGAGTATAAAGGGAAACCTGTTGAGTATGAGCATTCGCGTGGTATAGCCTTGAGTATGATCTCAAGCAAAGTATGACTGATGTTCCGTAGCCTCTAAGTAAACTTGGTAGGAGTGAAACAGACGATTGCCTTCACACATATCGGCCGGGGTGATGCATGCTTGTTACAAGACCATTTAATTTTGTGGATGGCTGCGCGTTGCCTCCCACACTTCAGGAGCGGCTGCTGCACCTCCTGATGGCATACTTTCTGATTGCATGCTTGACATGTATCAGTTATTAGCGAGCAGACTTTGTGGTTGCTTCCTGACTGCATGCTTGACATGTATCAGTTATTAGGAAGCAGACTTTGTGGTTGCTTCCTGATAGCATGCTTGACATTCATCTGTTCTTATTAGAGCCGGCAGGAGACAAACAGGCAGGCTAGCTGGTGCCTCATGCATCCGTGCATCGAAGCCCGGCGTGGTCTTGTATGCACATCGACCTCTCTTCTCCTGGACGAGGTGTTCCTCTTTTCTTGCCTCATGCCAAAAGTTGCGGTTCTTGTTAACTGGCTTTGTTGTCATCGACTGAGGGCTCCTCTTGTCTTGCCCCATGGCACTTGTCTGTTGGCCTTGTTGTCATCAACTAAGGGCTTCTCATGTCTTGCCCCATGGCACTTGTCTGTTGGCCTTGTTGTCATCGACTCAGGACATTCCTTGGCAGTTGATGACAAAACCAGACACGATCAGAGAAGCCTGCAGTTGCAATGACAAAAAGCAATGGCTCCCACCATCTTTGCCACTATGTAGGGATGTGCAGCACTTGTGACCCTTTCCACTTCCTGTGCCCCCTTCTTGCCCCTCCGTGCAAACACACACACACACACACACACACGCGCACGCACACGCACACACACACACATACACAAACACACACCACAGGCAACTGCGGAGTCCAGCCTGCTGTGCTGTGGCCTGTGGTGCATAGGCGAGTTTGGGGAGATGCTGCTGCCCACTGCTGGGCAGCCGCTCATCGACAAGGAGCCCCCGCTGAGGTGTTCTGAGAAGGAGGTGGTTGACCTGCTGACCGCCATCCTCAGCAGGAAGCACCTCGACCTGAGCGTGAGGTGTGTGTGTGTGTGTGTGTGTGTGTGTGTGTGTGTGTGTGTGTGTGTGTGTGTGTGTGTGTGTGTGTGCGCATGTGTGTGTGTGCATGTGTGTCCCTCCTGCTTCTCATACTTTCTTCGTTTGGCCCTGATTCTCATCGCCGTCATCTGTCTGTGCGCGTCTGGTACCCTTGGGTGCCCCTATGCTTGTTGTTTTGATGCTTTCAAGGCTCCTACCTTGTCAATGGGCGAATTACCATTGCTTTGTCCTTTTGTCCGTTGCATGCCTTTACCCCACCCCACATGAATGACTAATGTGTGTGTGTGTATAAGGTTTTCATTGCAAAATGGCAAGGCGGGCTTTCTCATTGTGAGAGTCACACTCTGCAACTGCATTGCTGCACACATGCTGTAGACTGTTGTGGTGACGCCTGATCAAGCCTGCGTGGACATTTATGACTACAGGTTGTCCCCACAAACAGACTCCCCAAAGTCAGGCCAAGCTGTCTCACTTCACTTTTTTGACCATATCTTAGCACCCGCTGCACCATTTCAGGACCTGAAAAGTGCATCAGGTAGCTGATTTTGTTGATCTGCAGGGAGGAATGAATAGGGCGGGGTGAGGTGCAAACAGCTATATTGAGGCAAACTATAGGCATGAAGATGCCTACCTTGCCTGCATGAGCAAGTGTAAGCATGTTGCAGCATGGGTGTCGCCATTCCATGTGACTGTGTACGCTGTCTTTTGTCTGGCAACATCAATCCTTCCAGATCAACATCATTACAGGATATGTCTGGTACAAGCCTGCAAGCAGCAGCACGTGTGCGAGATGATTTGCGCCACACAGCATGTCTGGTACAAACCTGCAAGCAGCAGCTCGTGTGCGAGAGAATTTGCGTCACACAGCATGTCTGGTACAAACCTGCAAGGAGCAGCACTTGTGTGAGAGGATTAGCACCACACAGCACACTGACGCTCTCGACGCTGCCACGGATTGGCCGCCGTCATCTGTGGAAACATCCATGCAGGCTGTGCTCGTCATGTGTGCTGTTGTATGCTTCCCCAAAGAACATGCACTCACTTGCCATGTGTGCAAAATCGTGTGTGCCACACAGGGGACATGCACTCACTCGCCATGTGTGCAAGGTCATGCATGCCACACAGGGGGAAAAATTGCACTAACTCACCATGTGCACACAAAATCATGTGTGCCACAGGAATTATGAACTCACCTGCCATGTGTGCAAGTTGATGCGTGCCACGCAGGGAACATGCACTCACTCGCCATGTGCACAAAGTCGTGCGTGCCACACAGGAAACATGCACTCACTCACCATGCGCACTCACTCACCATGTGTGCAAGTTGATGCATGTCACACAGGAAACATGCACTCACCATGTGTGGTGGCAAAATCGTGCGTGCCATACAAGGATTATGAACTCACTCGGCATGCGTGCCTCTTCATGCGTGTCACGCAAAGGTTATGAGCTCACCTGCCATGTATGCAAGTTGATGCGTGCCACACAGGGAACTTGCACTCACTCGCCATGTGTGCAAACCATGCATGCCGCACAGGGAACATGCCCTCACTGCTGCCATGAAGCTGACCGCCCGCTACCCCAGCGAGGTGTCTCGCCTGAAGACCCTGCTGACTAAGCACAATCGCAGCCCCGCACTGGAAGTGCAATCGCGTAGCACGGAGTACACCACTATGTTCAAAATGGACCCAGCTGTGCGCACGCAGGTGGGTAGCAGATGCTGGGAATGAGGCAGTGAGCAGTGCATTTGAGCCTCCACTGTGTAGGGGTACACATGATGTGTTTGTTGTAGTTGTGTCTAGCTCACGACAACACACACTCAACACGCATACACGCGCGCGCACACATGCAACACACCTGTTTACGACAATTGTGTAAAACCCTTTTTTGTGTGGGTGCGTGCGCTGCGCCTCGTCCAGCTTCTGGAGCGCATGCCTGCACTGAACGAGAGCGAGTACTATCGGAACCTGGGGGTGGAGATGAAGCCTATTGGTGCTGGGGCCAACGCCAAGCCCGCTGTGTCCACCCAGATTGCGAATGACCTGCTCGGAGATCTAGGTGGGTTCAAAGGCAGGAAAGGCAGCTTGGAAAATGTGTTACTTGGATGTGTGTGCAAGAGAGGGAAGGAGATGGTCATGGCTTAGCGTTTAGCCAACAAGGGCATCCTGGCTCAGCAGAAGAGGTGCCAACCAGACCAAAGACAGGCTGCTTTTCAAGCAGGCATTGCTTACATGCTTGCACAAGTAGCCTGCCGGCACGCGCTGTCACAGGAAGCTTCACAGGGAATTGGGAATCTGGCAGGCTTGCGGCGTGGATGGACTGGAATGTGCTACATTAGCTTTTTTCCTTATGTGCAGCCACAGCTTGTACTCACACTAATATGTGCAAATGCAATGCAGATAGCTCCCTTTAAAAAGGGTATAAAAAACATGCAAGGAATAGCTTCTTCCAGCTGGCAAAACCAGAAGAGTCGTGTTTGCAAAGGGGATATCCTTCTCATCAGTTTGATCCGTTGGATTCAGTGCGGTTTAGGTCGCAACTGATTGAGGATGGACCTCCCAACAGCCTGAGATCCATGGCATGTGTAAGATCTGCCTTCCTTTACATCACAGTTTCAGCTGCGCAGCTATGGCTGTGAATTTCGGGACAGGGGGTACAAGGTTAAGAACTTACTAAAAGGGATGCCTGGAAATGGTTTGCTATGGGGTGAAGCCTGGACAAGGGGAATTGGCAAGCAGAGCAGGGGGTTTGCTTGGGTGAGAGGGATCATGCTTGGTATGCTCACTGCCTGGACGGGAATTCTGAGCACCAGGTTTTGCAAAACACGGTTGCCCGTGAGCTGCCACTAAATCAACTTTTGCTGCGCCTCCCTTCTGGGTCACTCTCTTGTGCCTCTTGCTTGCCCGCAGATGCGCCTGAGAGCAGCACTGCGCCCACGACTTCCAAGGCTAACAACGATTTAGAGGAGCTGCTGGGTGGAGGGCCTTCTGTGGCCCCCGCGTCTGCTGCTGCTTCAGCCGCTCCTGCAGCCTCTCAGCCGCAACAGGTGGACCTGTGTGTGTTGAGGGTTTAGACATGAGTGCAAGGGGATGTGGGAAGGGTCAGTTGAGGCACAGGTTTGAATGCTCTGCGGCTCTGCCTATTTTCTGGTGTCGATTGTTTGATACTCAGCATATGGAGGTGGAAAGTTTCAGATTTTGTGAGGTGCTATCCAGCACCTGTGATCATAGCAACCCAAATCAGGCAAGGCTCCTCACTCATGAAATGTTGTCACCACTTGCAAACCATGTCTTGCATTGGTTTCAGAGGTCCATGTTGGCCATCGTTGAGTGTGCGCCATTCATGAAATGTTGCCACGCTGCATGCAGCCCATGTAACAGATGCCGAGAAGAGCCAGAACCTGCGTGATGTCGTCGTGCAGTGCCAGCAGTTTCAGGATCCCGTGCGAGGCAATCTGGATGATAGCTCATCAGCTTATGCATGCCACCACCTGCAGACGATGGACATCCTGGACCTGCTGGGTGACTCGGAGCCTGCGCCAGCACCTGCAGCACCATCTGCTGCTCCTGCTCAACCTGCGGCATCAGGGGTGAGGGGTACATGCAGGCTCTCATCAATATAGGAAACAACGTGTGCATTGAGGGCTGTCAGGTGTCCTAAGGACGATGCTGGTACTGTATGGTGCTGGATGGGGCTCCATCGTCCTGAAGGGATGGTACTCAAGGGTGGGCTGCCAGAAGTCTAGTGTGTGTTGCGAGTGAGCCCAAGTGCCTGCTCTGGAGCGCTACTCTTCCTGTCAGCATGTTTGTAAAGCTGGGACTGCAATGTGTGCCTTGAGCAAGCAGTGCAGGCTAATAAGGATGCATAAGAGCGTACGCACGCACGTACACACACATACATACTCACACACACACACACACACACACACACACGAGGCAGCAAAGCTCACCATGCTCTGCGCCTCGTATCCCAACTGTTGTGCCTCTCAGCCAAGGATCCTGCAGCCTTCAGTTGCAGGCTTGACTTTAAACGATAGCACTTATGCTCTCTTTGTCTCTCCTGCACACAGGTGTCGCCCCTGGACTTAGACCTTGGTTTAGGCCCCAGCCTCAACCCCACCCCAGCCCCCCCCTCCACCTCCGCTCACTCCCAGGCCCAAACCTTCACTGCTTACCAAAACAGTAGAGGCTTGTCTGTCCAATTCGCCTGCACAAAACCTAAAGGTTTGTTCTTGTAGCCCCTTTTAGTATGCTCCTCTGCTCCTTGTTCTTGCTGAAGGTGTACAAGGGGTTCCTAGTATGCGTGCACATGTGCTCACCAGCGCCCATTGCCAGCTTATACCATCATTATGATGGTATTTGATGATCAAATGTCTTGATTTTCAACTTCTTGCTCTGGCATTTTTTTCCGTCCTGGGAGCAGCAAAGCTGCTTCATGCAAGTTTTTTCCAGGAGGTGACTGCCCTTGTCTGCTGCTCATGTTTTGCTCATTTGTGTGTGTCAGTGTTGGGGAGGGGGGTAATTTTATGTAGGCAATGGTCATGAAAAAACAGCTGGTCAAATATCAGCTGCTGATATACCGAAGAGCGTTCAAATAACCAGAGTGATTAAGGCGTAATGAAAACAAGAATGTTACCTCAACAGCCAGTTTATCACATGCTAGGAAGCAGTCGCTGTCGCGCAGAGCTTTTGGAGGCTCATGTATGTCCTGCGTGGGCATGAGCAGGTTCATTGTCTTTCTTGCATGCCTCTCTTGCGTGTGTCTCTTGCATGCCTCTCTTGCGTGTGTCTCTTGCTTGCCTCTCTTGCGTGTGTCTCTTGCATGCCTCTCTTGCGTGTCTTGCGCGGGCATAAGCAGGTGAACTTGAGAGTGCTCACTGCCAGCTCCGTTGCCTGGTTTGCTGCAACCAGTGCTGTGTGCTCTGTTGCTGACCCCAGGCCTTGACAACGGCTTGACAGAGATGCGTTGCCATGCGTTGCTGCAACCAGTGCTGTGTGCCATGCGTTGCTGCAACCAGTGCTGTGTGCTCTGTTGCTGACCCCAGGCCTTGACAACGGCTTGACAGAGATACTGGCCACCTACCACACTTCAGGGCCTGGCCCTCTGACAGACTTCCACTTCCAGGTACATCCCATGGATCTATGAGTTTTGATGCTGTAGACTCAAAACCTTAACTCATGCGTTCTGAATCAAGTGTGTAAACTTGCAGCTTGGCCAGCAAGGCTCAGGTCAGAACACACAACTCGCCATCTTCAAGGCAGGGCATCCCATCACGCATTTGCCCCTTGTCCAGGGCTAGATAGTCTTTGTTGCATCATGCTTGCCTTTATGCAGCAATGAATCATTTCGATTTGCCTGATGGCGCTGATCCAGGTGCCCAATGGCCTTTAGTACTATCAGCACTATCTTGGTAGTCAAAAACAAAGGGATCGGCATTGGCCAATAGCGCTGTAAAGCGCTAAACGTGTTTAATAGTATTGCAAGTGCCAAAACTGGGAATGGCAGAAATTCATGCACGTCCACAGTAACTCAACCTTTGTTGCACACCCAAGAAAATGAACGCCTGACCCTCATTAAAAGGTTACAGTGCATAAAGGAGAGCCGCTGGGGAGATGCAGAAAGCCTGGCAACGCCCTGGACTTGGAAAAGAGATACACACACATGCACGCACGTACACACATACAACACATACACACTGTGCATAAAGGAGAGCCGCTGGGGAGGTGCAGAAAGCCTGGCAGCGCCCTGGACTTGGAAAAGAGGCACAAAAACACACATGCACACGCACATACACATGCCAGCGCACATGCACATCAGGATGCACAATTGTGCACTTATTCTTAGCATATCACACATAGACGCATACATACACAGAAGCGCAATGCACGCGCGCGCACATACACACACACGCATGCACGCACGCTCGCACGCACGTGCGGGCTGCCTTGTAAAGAGAAGGAAAGGGCCAAGGGGAATAGATTTTGCATGAGGGAGTGGGCACACCTGTACTACAACAGGTCACTTGGCCGAGCAGAAGTGCGCTTTGTTAATGACGGCTGCTGAATTTTGACTTTTGCTTTTTGCAAGGAAGCAGTGTGTTCATTGCCCCTTTATCCTGCAGAGTCTGATGCCAAAACTTGACCCACAAGGGGGTTTTCCGGCTAATTAAATGTTTCCGTATAGCGCCATTTAGCAGGACGTCGCCATAAAGCGCTACATTGTACTGCCGGTTTGGCTCAAATAGAGCGATAAGCCGATCCCTATAAATACGGCGCTGCAAATAAGATCATCGTTTACGTTAAAAGATAGGGTACGACATGCATTATTACTTATATCATAATACCCTTCCAGCTATAATTTTGACCTGAGGGTCGGTATTGTGGGGCTTGGGGATCCCAGGAATTCATTGATCATGGATATTTTCAGAATTTGAAGACCAGCACGCACAGGAACAAGCAAGCATGCACACACGCGCACGTCAGCACAAACTCACACACAGTCATGCGCTTGCACAAATTTGCACGCATGCACATGCACACACACACGCACACACACACACACACACACACACACACACACACACACACACACACACGCACGCACGCGCACACATGCACACACGCACACACATGTACACATACATACACACATGCACATACACATACACTTACACACAGGCACACAAGCACACACACACACACACATGCACACACATACACACAGGCACACAAGCACACACACACACACGCACGCACACACAGCGCTCATGCCTGGAAACCTCATCGCTCCCTTTGCAGCGCAAGGCACTGTTGTAAGATGTAGCCCTGGAGCAGCAAAAGCAGTGTCAAACCTTATCTTGATTACCTGAGATGTGTGCTTGAGCAGGTTGCTCGCAGCCATCTGAAGGGTGATGGCCCTCCCACCTTGCAAGCTTGGCCTGTCAAGAGTCGTCCCGTTTTCACAAATCCATACGTTTTTCAAATTTGCTGTTAATTTTGCCACCGACTTTGCACTTACAGAGGTCAAACCTGAGCTTTGATGGCCAATTTTGCAAAGAGAATTTAACATTACTTCAAGGGTCACATAATATTTGTAATTTATTACGTGTTATTTACGTATTACCTAATATTACGTGGCCATGGCCATGCCGTACCCTATGTGTAGAACAACCTCCAGTTTATTTTGTATGCTATGCAGGCTGCTGTGCCCAAATTTATCCAGCTCCAATTGCAGCCCGCCACAGGCACTGCGCTTGCCCCCAACAGCCCTGCCCCGGTGCAGCAGCGGATTTCGCTCAACAACACACAGGTGTGCATAGGTTGCCAGCCAACATGCAGGGTGCTGCACGCACTTATGCTGTAAATTTGTTAGTGCAAAAGCTGTGACTCTTCATACCATTGTCCTGGGTGGTGGTGGGACTGTTGTACTGAGCATTCCCTTAACTAGTTTAAACAACTGACATGACCGCCAACATACCATTAAACTTGCTCGCAAACTGCATGCCCATTCTGTTATGTATGCCAACAAGCTTGTTACCACTAGGCATGCCATTGAAAACAATAATGCTTCTTATAGCCAGGTTCAGGAGCCAGGTGCTTCCAATAACCCTCCAGTTCCCCATTAGCACTTTTACATCTGTAGCTTTGTAGTGGAGGGGGCTCACGGCTCTTCTGAGCCAATGTGTCTCCTTTTCTTTAATTATTGTAAGCAGAGTTTCCTCTGCCTACGTGGTTCCTCTTCTCTTTTTTTCTCTTGCTGCGCCCTCTCAGCAGATGCATGCTTATGCTTCGCTTCGAAGGCAAGGCCACGTTCAGATGAGAGAAGCTGAAGGCTCTCACATCCCACCAATTCTGTTGTCGTCTGCCCTGCAGCATGGCGCCAAAGGGCTGGCTATGCGGCTCCGTATCACCTACAAAGATGCAACCGGGCAAGCTGTCACAGACCAAGCTGAGGTTGGACGTTTTCCTCCTGGATTCTGACTTGGACAATAGCGACTGTGACGGTGGAAGTGCATTTCTTGCACCTGGAGGCAATGTTTTTTCCTTGTCAATTTTCTTCCTCTGTAACTTGCACTAGGCTCTTAGTTGCCAGTTGCCACCTCCAATAAATCATGTAACTATGAAGTGGTAGAATGGAGGTTTTCTGCAACCAACCTACTACCTCACGCGGAAACCTGTACCACTTGATCAAAAAGAGGAGAAGCAGCATTAGCCCAGCCAGCCATCCCTATGCACAAGCTTGAAACAAAAGAAAAGATTACGCCAGCTTAAGAAAGGCTGTGTGCATCAAAGGAAGGTTCCCTTAGTAGAAAGCTAGCAAGGGTGTCACTAAAACTTCCATTCTCCCCACCGTCACACACCCAGCAGGAGGGCCTCCCCCTCAGAAGCCCCCTGTAGATGGAGAGCATGTCTGGTGGTTCTTAAGGTTTACAAGGGTTACAGGATAGGATAGGATAGGGTTACATAGTTGTACCTGCCTACAAGGGCAGCTTACAATGAGTTACAATGGGGTTTGACCTTCAGCCAGGTAGTTTGGCTGCTCGGTCTGCTCAACTGTTCCAACTGCACGAAAACTATCCATGAGATCGGAAATAAAACGATAAGTCTCATTTGTTTGCTTCTGCAAGAAATGAATAGCATCCTCAGAGCTAGCTTGAGAATAGTAGAAAGTGCCTGAATCGTCCAGAAAAATTCTATAAGACGAGGGGAAGTCAGAAAATGACTGTGCATAAGCCCTTCGAAGAGAACACACAGAAGTGCAAGAACAAAGGAACACCGCATGCTTTCATCTTGGAGTCCTTGTTCACATCTATCACAAGTTGATGAGTGCTCCTGCCAAAGTGATGTCTCAACTCTTAAGGTATGAGCATGTAAGCGAAAGCGTGCTATGTTTCTTAGCGCGCGCTTGCCCAAATCAAGATGCAAATACCTGGGGATAGAAAAGGGCGCACCATGAACAGACAAGGGTCTCAAAGGAAGTGCCATCCAGTGATGATACTTGGCTAATTTGTTTGGGTGTTCACCATGTTCTGCCAAGGCATCAGCATTCCACACACCTCGCAGCCTTTTTCTCAGATCAACAACAAACTCCCTCATGACTATAGGCTGCCCTGACCGAACACAATGAGTAAACACGTTGCACCTGTCCAAGCCTGTGCAGGCAGCCAAGAATTCTGAGGTCCAGCATTTATGGGAAAGACTGCTCATTTCAACATCTGCTTGCAGTACCTTACTGAGTGTAGTGCTGTTGCTGCGCAGTAAAGCATTGTAAAACCTAACTGCTGCACGAAACCAATAGAACTGTGAAGGTTCATGCCCACACTCGCGCAGTACAGACCAATTAGGAGTGGTGCGCTTTACCCCAAGGATACGCTTCAATAAGCACAGGTGTACAGTTTGCAAAGGACAGTCCATTTCAGCTCCTTCTCTCATAAATCTAGTGCCCCAAATCTGGCATGCATATATGCTAGCAGGGAGAGCATATGCTTTAGTCAGCCAGAGCATGGTGTGCAGCCTGTCTGTCAGGCGGTGCTCAGATGCGAATTGTTTAATCCGTCTACAACCAGCTAGGAAAGGGGCACACATGTACTCAGCAGTGGCTTGCGGGTTAAGTTGTTTTGTGAACAGCATGCCTGAATATCTAAAAGAATCTGCACACGCCAAACGAGCTCCACCCAACGCGAAAACTGGCACATTATCGCCCTTTGAATTAAAGTGCACAATCTCAGACTTGGCAGTATTAATCACCAACCCTTTCCGCTGGGCATACGTATGTAGCCTATCTAACATCAGTTGGAGCTGATCAGGAAGGTTACTAGTGAGGCACAGATCGTCTGCATACAGCATGTGGGTGACTCAAACGTCCCTAGTGCCTGTAATAGCCCCTTGCACATTTTCTGCCAAGCAGTCCACGTCATTGATGTACAAGGAGAACAACATGGGGGAAAGCGGGCAGCCTTGCTTAACTCCAAAATGGGGGCGCACACGAGCTTGCTTGCAGCCATCCACCAAGATATACTCATCATTAGCATACATGCTTTTATTGACAGCCAACAGGCACGCAGGCATACGAATGCGCTGCAGGTGAGTCCAAAGAGCTTCCCTAGGAATTGTATCGTATGCCTGCTTGAAATCAATAAAAGCTGCATGCAGCCTTGGGGATGCATTTGGGCGCTTGACCTGAGCAGCATGCTGCAAGTGCCGCAAAATGAAAATGGGCTGCAAAGTGTTACGGCCAGGGTAGAAACCAAATTGAGTGTCTGGAATCTTGTTTTAATCTTTACACCACCCAGTGACCACCTCCCTAAGAACGTTAGCGTACAGCCTGTACAGGGTGCCACTTACTGCGAGCATGCGATAGTTCCCTGGGTCCAGCACAGAGCCTTTCTTGTAAAGAGGAGTTTTCTTGTAAAGAGGAGTTATGTTGTAAAGAGGAGTTATGTTGTAAAGAGGAGTTATCTTGTAAAGAGGAGTTATCTTGTAAAGAGGAGTTATCAAGGGCAGCTTAGCTGTAGCAAAATGTGCCTGTAACTAAACCAAACCAAACTTGTGTACATGTCAACTGAAAGCCTTAAGCTGAGCGGAAGTGTCAACTGAAAAAAATTGTTTGAGAACAGCATCGCTCTGAATAATGGTCCAAAAGGCCATGATAAAAGTGTTCATGTAGTTACAGGTTACAGGAAAGAGGGCCTCCGGTCAAAACGGTGTACAAGGGTTACAAGGGAAAAAAGCCTCAGCTAAGATGTTTGACTGCTAGCCTGTTCATAAATACACATGAGGTCATGAAGAAAAAGGAAGTTTGTTGTTATCCTGGTTTAGGGAAATATTGATATCCTGGGAATTCACATGGTTATCTTCCTTAAGCTTGCTGGACAGGGCCTGCCTGACAGTCGTGTCGTAGGTCCCATGGTGGGGGTCAACTTGCTGGAGTAGACTTATGTGCTTGCTATTTCTTTTGGTCTGTGTGGTGGGGCCCTGCCTTTCAGGACAGGCGACCTTTCCTTAATGCACGCGGCCGGACTTGGCAAGCGTAGTCTTTCTTTCTTTCTTATCTTCCTCATTTTCCTTTCAAGTCCCAGCTAGAGACGTCAACAACAGCATATGGGATCTCTGCAATTTTGCACCCTCAAGGTTAAGAGATCAATCTCCACACTATCCTCCAGGGTGTGGGTTAGACCATGATACTGCCTGCACCCTCCATCCATTCAGCAAGCTAGGGTTTGGTCCGCCAAGGTTGTACGAACGTGCACGCTAAAGCCCCATGCCCATCTGCACAGTGCACCAACAAAGTGAACTCTACCAGATATGCCTTAGAAATCAAAAACACCCAACATAACTATGGTGCCTCGGGGCTGTATGCTCCCAGAAACCCACCAGACCCACGCTAGCTTCCCTCCTATCCAGGAGCATGGCAGCCAACCCTCCAGATCCTCATTAGCTCTTGTTTCTGGCTTTCTCCTAGGCTAGCTTAGTCTAGTTTAGGCTTGAGGGCCCTTTGGTGAGACCCTTTCTAGCTTGCTAGTCAGGGAACCTTTCCTTAGTGCACGCGGCCTCTTGGCTGGCGTAGATTTTTCTTTTCTTTTCCCTCTTATCCTCTGGTGAGGGAGGCTCACGGCTCTTCGAGCCAATGTGCCTCCTCTTCCTGAATTGATGCAGGGAGTGTTCTTACTGCCTACGTAGTCTATCCCATTTTTCCCATTGAAACCGCAAGCAATTTAAACCATCAGGACCATGGGCCTTGGTGCCAGGTGCTGCCAAGCACCCACCAGAACCACATAAGCATCTTCCCAGCACCAATCAGGAGAGGTGCAAACTCAATGCCCTTCCTGTGCACTCCGCCCAAAAATTCGATATCATGAGACGCTTCAATATTGAAAGCAAATGTATTTTTGATAGCCAGGCTCTGGATCCGGGTGCTTCTTGTAACCCTGTAAAATTTTGTTTAACTTCTCTATCTGTAGCTTAGTGGAGGGGACTTGCAGTTCCTTTGAGCCAAGCTGCCTCCTATTCCTAAATCGGCGTAGGGAGAGTGTTTTCCCTGCCTTTATAATTTCCTTTTTATGAGATCATTTGTGTAGGGAAAGAATCTCAAACTTGCACAGCTCACTTCAGGCACGAGGTTACTGGACGTCGCATCCCTCACACCCATTGCCCGGCCAGCTCCACAGCAGACCTTTGCTGTACAAGCGCAATGCATTTGATTCACCCTGTTCATTGACATCAGCCAATCAAATACAACAAACCTGCCCC
Organism: Dunaliella primolecta; assembly: GCA_914767535.2. Lineage (NCBI taxonomy): Eukaryota > Viridiplantae > Chlorophyta > Chlorophyceae > Chlamydomonadales > Dunaliellaceae > Dunaliella > Dunaliella primolecta. The sequence continues at coordinate 10,614,922 of OU611754.1, read as the reverse complement.
CACACCGAGGATTTCTTTTCATTAAACCAAGACTGTTGTATCTTATATAAATTTGGTATATTGCCAGTTTTGTTAACACTCGGTGGTACTTCCTGCCGTGTTTGTGCCTCCTTGAACCGAGGCCGATCATCTTCCCAGGCGTGGCCACAACCGACCGGCAAGCGTACGAAGACACGGATAAATTCCAAAAATTTTAATCTAATTTCCGTCAGAACCCTGGCGCAGCAGGCAAAACTGATTTGCCTGCCCGAATCCACTTCGTCCCCCCTTCTTTTCTTTTTTGCACTAGCAGCACCATGGCTGACGCGTCAGACAAGAAGCGTACCTTCAGGAAGTTCACCTACAGGGTAGGGAGAGGGGCGCTAAACAACTTTGTTCAGGAGGAGGAGAGCAGGGCTGGCTGCTTCAAGGCATGTGTGCTGGCATCATGCAGCTCACTGTCTGCTGCCTGCTGCAATTGCCAACACACAGGGGGTGGACCTGGACCAGCTCCTGGACTTGAGCAGTGACCAGCTAGTGGAGCTGTTCCATGCCCGCGCTCGCAGACGCTTCCAGCGCGGCCTGAAGAGGTGCGTGCGCATATGGAAGAGTTGTGAATTCATAACGAGGGTAAAGTCTGGAGGAGCAGCTTGACCAAGTGCCTGGGCATGCAAGTGTTCAAGCAGCCGGCAAGCGGTACCCCCCCCACTCCCCGCTCCCGACCGAGAGCAGCCAGCACAGCAGTAGCAACAGCAGTAGCAACAATTTATTGTGCACAGGAAGCCTCTGGCGCTCATCAAGAAGCTGCGCAAGGCCAAGAAGGAGGCCCCCAAGGGCGAGAAGCCCGAGCCTGTGAGGACGCACCTCCGCAACATGATCATTGTGCCCGAGATGATTGGCTCCATCATCGGTGTATACAACGGCAAGACCTTCAACCAGGTCAGTTCTGCATGCTGCTCATGGGGCTGCTGGGGGTTTGCTTGGCAAGGAGGAATGCCCCACTCCCAAGGAGTGTGCAAGCACCAGGAGCCTGGGAGGATGCCTTGCATGATGTGCGTGTGCAGAAGCAGGTAGAGGCATGGAGGCTCCTCCTGTGCGCTCCAGTTTGCCCCATGCTCAGGCAGTGTGCCAATGTGGAGGCAGTGTTCATGTTTAAGCATGTAACAGGTTAATGAAAAAGTGCATCTTAGGCGGCGTGTGTGTGTGTGTGCATTAAGTAATGAGGGAGAATTGACATGTTTAAGCGCATGCAGTCAAGCAAGCGCGTGTGCACACGTACACAGACACACTCCCGCTCACATATACACGCATGCATGCATGCAGCATGTCCACGCTTTTATTTGTTCATTCATGCATTCAATTTGCAACATGTATGTGCTTTAAATTCTTGAAAACACAGATGCATGCATGAAGATGCGCTTTGCTCAGGTGCACACACTCGCGCTCACGTGCGCTTTTTAAGGCATCCACCATGCACAGAAGCAAAGTTCTGCGTGCAAGTGCTACTGTATTCTTAGGAATTTCTCCTTCAAACGCGTGTGCTGCCAATCGTTTAACTAGCATGCTTGCTCAAAAAATTTCCCCAACTGCTTGGGTACATCTAAGCTTCCTGTTTGCTGGCCCTGGAAAGGGTTGTGGACAACTCCACATGTATGGACCATCTAGTCGAAGCTAGCTGTCTGGCTTGAGAAGAAGAGAGAGCGAGTGTTCCGTGATACACTCATTCAAAATTTGCGCATTAATGCACAATGGTATGCACAATAGTAGAAATTGTTGTGGTCGATGGTGTGCCAGAAACTATAGTGCATGGGTGTGAGACATGTAGATCATCAGCATAAGTAACACCCGCAACATGGTGCAGGTTGTTGCAGTGCCTGTGCAATCATGTTCATCCTTGCGCATGTGTTTGTGGTGTTGAAATGGAATGTCAGTGCGGCTGGCACTGCTCATTTGCAGCCTGGAGGTTACAACCTTCATACATAATTATGTGCCTCTAAAGTGATCTTACAGAGGAGACAGGAGTTCAGTGCAACAGACTGTCTCCTAGCATGGATTTTCAAAGGTGAAGGCGTGCTTGCTCCCCCTGTTTGCTGACCCAAAAGAACAGTGTCATGTCAGAGCACAGCCGAATACAAGGAGGGTTGGTTTTTGTGAAGCTTGTGGAAAGCAGCAAGCACGGACAATTGCCTAATCTAGATGTGGAATGCTGCTGAGGGGACATGCTATGTGCTCCTGTTCCTGCCCAGCATCTACAGATACACACATGAAAAGAAGCGGAGGTCTAGGTTAGCAGCGCCACCTGATTTGCTTTCTCATCTCCTTATGCTTTGTTTGTTTGCGTCAGGATGGTTTGATATGACTACAGGCAGTTTTTTGTTTCAGCTGCCCCTGCAGGCACGTACAGCAAGCAACCCTCTCCTTTCCTGTCCTTTCAAACCCACAGGTTGAGATCAAGCCTGAGATGGTTGCCCATTACCTGGCTGAGTTCTCCATCACCTACAAGCCAGTGAAGCACGGGCGCCCCGGTATTGGAGCTGCCGCCAGCTCCCGATTCATCCCCCTCAAGTAAACAAGATTGCTGGTCGTTTGGAGGTTTCGATGTGACTTGACGAACCATGGCTGCGCTCCATTTCATGTAAACACTCACCTTCCAAGTCTTTGGTGTTGTGGCCCTTGTATGCCTACAACATACCCAGCCATAGAAGGCTTCCTTGAAAAGAGGGAGTAAAATGTTTTTCGGGACAAGAAAGAAATGAAAACTGAAGGACAGGTAGAAAAAAGCTCGCGTTCTGTTCTGAGGTTTACCCAATTGCTTTATTCGTCATGCTTGTGCATGTTGAACTTGTGGCAAAGGCGGGAAGCGGTTTCAGAGCGGTAGTACCTACCGAAGAGGGCAGCTTAGCTGATGCCTGTTATTGATACATCTTGTTAGCTAAGAAATGCACGTTGTGGCACAATAAAAGGAAGAAGCCTGCGTCCTGTTTTATAATGGTTGCACAGGTAAGGTCATTTCTATATTCACCCATAAGGGCAGCTGAGCGGAGACACTGAGGCCTGTAACCACCTGGCAATTAATGCTCAACTCATAAATGCTTACAATGGGGTTTGACCTTCAGCCAGGTAGTTTAGTTGCTCGGCCTGCTCAACTGTTCGAACTGCACCAAAAAATCCATTAGTTCGGAAATAAACCGATAAGGATAGGACAGGATAGGGTTACATAGCTGTACCTGCCTACAAGGGCAGCTTAGCTAAAGCAAAAGGTGCCTGTAACCAAACCAAACTAAACTTGTGTAAATGTCAACTGAAAGCCTTGAGCTGAGTTCAGAAGTGTCAGCTGTAAAAGTCACACACACTGTCACTCTAAATGAAACAAGCATGCAAAGTCATGCACAAAAAACTCCGTAAGGCTGTAATTTAGGAAAATACACTTTTGTCAGGAAAATAAACCGACAAGTGTCATTAGTCTGCTTCTGCAAGAAATGAAAAACATCCTCAGAGCTGGCTTGAGAACAGAAGAAAGCACCTAATTCATCCAGAAAAATTCTGTGGAAGGGGAAGTCAAAATAGCTGTGCATGAGTTTATCGAACAGAACAAACAGAAGCGCAAGAACAAAGGAACACCGCATGCTTTTCATCTCGGAGTCCCCTTGGTCACACCTATCACAAGCAGATGTGTGCTCCTGCCAAAGTGATGTCTCAACTCTTAAAGTGTGAGCATGTAAACGAAAGCGTGCTATGTTTCTTAGCGCGCGCTTGCCCAAATCAAGATGCAAATACCTGGGGACAGAAAAGGGCGCACCATGAACAGACAAGGGTCTCAAAGGAAGTGCCATCCAGTGATGATACTTGGCTAATTTGTTTGGGTGTTCACCATGTTCTGCCAAGGCATCAGCATTCCACACACCTCGCAGCCTTTTTCTCAGATCAACAACAAACTCCCTCATGACTATAGGCTGCCCTGACCGAACACAATGAGTAAACACGTTGCACCTGTCCATGCCTGTGCATGCAGCCAGAAAATCTGAGGTCCAGCATTTACGGGAAAGACTGCTCATTTTAACATCTGCTTGCAGTACCTCACTGAGTGTAGTGCTGTTGCTGCGCAGTAAAGCATTGTAAAACCTAACTGCTGCGCAAAACCAATAAAACTGTAAAGGTTCATGTCCACATTCACGCAGTACAGACCAATTAGGAGTGGTGCGCTTTACCCCAAGGATACGCTTCAGTAAGCACAGGTGCACAGTTTGCAAAGGACAGTCCATTTCAGCTCCTTCTCTCATAAATCTAGTGCCCCAAATCTGACATGCATACATGCTAGCAGGGAGAGCATATACTTTTGTCAGCCAGAGCATGGTATGCGGCCTATCTGTCAGGCGGTGCTCAGATGCGAATTGCCTAATCCATCTACAACCAGCTAAGAAAGGGGCACACATGTACTCAGCAGTGGCTTGCAGGTTGCGTTGTTTTGTGAACAGTGTGCCCAAATATCTGAAAGAATCTGCACATGCCAAACGAGCTCCACCCAACGTGAAAACTGGCACATTATCGCCCCTTAAATTAAAGTGCACAATCTCAGACTTGGCAGCATTTCTCACCAATCCTTTCCGCTGAGCTTACGTATATAGCAACTCATAAAAATTGGACTGCCAGTTTCCAGTGGAAAGAAGGTTTACAAGGGTTACAAGGGGTTGGCTTACAGCCCGAGAATCTGGCTGATTGGCTGCTGGTGAAGCATTCTCGTCCAGCATCAAAAATTGAAACCAATTCTGACAAAAATTTGAAAATCTGTAAAGATCTTGATTTAGAAAAGCATTGACCTCAAAATCAGTCAAAATGTGAAAGCTCGCCAAGAAAGGAATTAAATCAGTGTTTGGAAAAAGTATGTAATGGTGTGTAATGTAATTTTTACAAGGATAAGGCCTTCAGTCAAGAAGTGTGACTGCTAGCCTGCTCCTAAAAGGCAATTAATTCATGAAGAAAGAGAACAGAAATGAAGAAAAGTCATGAAAAAAAGGAACGAAAAGGTAGCAAATCATGTTTTTTTGCGTGTTTATGTTTGTAATAGCACAAGGTAGATAATGTTTAAAGGCTTCTAAGTTGTTAGATCAGATAAAGATTCAAAATATTTGATGAACAATGTCCTGCTGCGCGTGGTTCGTAAGCATTCATTTCGAATTGTTGCTCAGGTTAATGTAAGAAATAAAAGGTAATTCACAGAGGCAGTAAAGTACACCCCCAATCAACTGAATAAGGTTACATCGCTATATCGGCCTACAAGGGCAGCTGAGTGGAAACCCCCATCAATTAAGGAAGAGGGGCCTCTCTGTACAAGTCATTATCTCCACCAACTTATAATAACAAAGTCAGCAAGGAAGCTTTGAGGTCAGCGGTGCAGATACTGCTCCATGTTCAGTCCTTAGCTCAATAAAATAAAATGTTATGCAGTAGAGGACCAAAAATGCACATCAAGGGATGATCCAACAGTCGGCGCAAACGCAACCACTGATGGTAACAGTGAGTCCCATTTATTAAAGAAGTGAACTAGGAGGGTTTGTTAACTAGCAAACAAGCTGACGTGATCCCGACAGCTTATCAGCCATGTGTCCCGGCGTGCGTCTCTTCCCCCTGCAAACAGCTTGCCCAGTACTGTCCCAGGAAAGCCCCTACATCACATTGATGGGTTTACATTGGTAACCTACAGCCCGAATCTCTACATTAAATACACAAGGGAACCTAACCTTCAGTTAGATAGTTTGGCTGCTCGGTCTTATGAAAAAAATCCCAAAGTTCGTTGATGAAACGTTAAGACTCGGTATCTTGGTTTTTGTTTGGAAAACCCCTACTGCTCGCATTACTGAATTTGATGTTGGTGACTTCGATTGGCTTCTTTATGGCAAGGCCTTGGAGTTTGTTCAGGTCTGTCATCCGAACAGAACTTTATATTCTGTGCGTGGGGGCAGTGAATGATGCAGTCAACTCATCTACACTCAATATCTCTGGTCCTGCTGATGTGAAAGGGCCCATAACTGGCAAATACAGTAGCTTACTGTATATCATGCAAAGACAATGCTTGTCTTGTTATGAAAGGTCCGCCTGTATCTCATGTACAAAAATACACATAAAGTTGATGAAGGTTGTTGCACTTACACTCCTGTCATAAGTGAATGTGAAGACTAAACATTCGTTTATTAATACATGATTCCATCAGGGCGACTTTGTTAGGTTCTAAATTCAATAAATAATTGTCCGGAAGGGATCAGATGCTTCTCTGATTATTCTCTGGAATCCATTCCATTGTTGCATGTGCCCATGGCATTAGTTGGAGGTCCCATGGGCAGGGATCCTTTGCTATTGCTGTGCCACAATTGATAACAGCTTGATGATAGCGGTATGATGGTCATCTTTACAGTTTCTCTAGCAAAAGTGCAGAAAAGAAATGCATGCGCCCAACCAAAGTTAGACAGGAAAATCCACCGTATGTATGAAGGCAAGGCCACATGGCAATCTCATCCTCACAGGTCCAGTTCGAATCTGCAAATCCCATCTCATGAGACGGCGCAGGATGTCTGCGCCGTCTGCCCACTGCAATATGCAGGGTCAGGAGTTCCTGATTTTCCGTGGGACATCATCCTTGTCCCAACTGGGCCAGACCATTTTAGCCAAAGGGTATACTCTCTCAACTGGGACTTGACCACCAACGTGCCATTAAACTTGCTAACAGACTTCATGCCCATTCTGTAAAGTATGCCTACAAGCTTGTTACCGCTAGGTGTGCTATTGATAACTGTAGTACTTCTCGCAGCCATGTTTTGGGGCCGGGTGCTTCCACTATCCCTCCAGATCCCCATTTTTTCCGGGTGCTTCCACTACCCCTCCAGATCCCCAACATTTTTTTCCATCTTGGTGGTGGAGGGGGCTTGGGTCTCTTCTGAGCCAATGTGTCTCCTTTTCCTTAATTGATGTAGGGAGAGTATCCTCTGCTTACATAGTTTTTTCTTTTCTTTCTTGGTGTACATAAACAGAGGAAGGACCTTGCCTTTCTAAAATCCATGTGTTTGCTTAGGATAGGTCACAAGTAGCCCCTCATGTCCTGGAACATCACCATGCTCACCATGATAGCAATAAGCACAGTGTTAGCCATGGCAACTTTGTTGGCCAACGAGAGGAAGTTTTTTTGTTTCTTTTTTTTGTTTGACGTGCCCACGGACATATCGATTTCCCATTAGGGTCTCTGCAAAGAATAATCAAGGCGCAATAAAGGCTAAAAAAACCAAGACTGGCAAAGGCAAGGTGAGTGACCAGCACAAAGTGTTGGGGCTCCTAGAAGGTTTGAAGGCAAAAGGAATTCATCGCCTCTGCCTTTCAAAGAATTTGCAAGCTTCATCGAAGCATCGACATGCCCTGAGCAGTCACAAGAAAGGAAAAGTAAAAGAGAAAAGAAAGCATACGGACTATTATTCACATATGTGGTACCACTTAGCAGGCTAAATGAAGGTGCTGGTTGGACTTGCTACAATTGATCAAGTCAAGACACACTTAGTCAATCAAGTCAAGAAGGATCTGATCCTGAGAGGAGTTGTTGAGAAATGGATGTAAAACATCCATGCAATAAAGGACAAGGTTTGCTAGGATTCTGGGTATGCTGTTCACTGCTGCACTGCCGCATGATGCAGTACAGTCTTATTTTTAGAACAAGACAAAAGTAGGCCTGGAGGCTTTGGAGGACAGGTGATTATAAGTATCTTCCAGGTCCCCTTTCTTCTGCTTTTAGGTTGGTGCTCGTGGCTCTTGTTTTCTGGAATGGTACCAGAAGAATTTTCTTGCAATCCAAGTGCAGTTCTTCTCATGCCTTGTAAGGGACCTAAATGGCTCCTTGCAACGGGTTGAGCCAAGAAAAACGGAATGCGAACGGAGATGCCCGATTCTGAATTGGATTGGTACTTACACCACTACACTCCTCTACTAAGAAGATTAAGGTTTCATTTTTAGGACATTGATTTAATTTGGCGTTATATTGTCTAATCCTGCCTTTTCCGCCACGCTCACTCTCCTTCAGTCCTCCGAAAAGCTCCTTTGCTAAGCTCTGGATTGAATGGATTTTTGTGATTTATGGTATTTACACATGACACATCACACAAACTTAAGTTGGCATCGCTTTGTTTTGGGAACTGCAATCCTCGAGCAAAGCTGCTCAATCTGCATATTTTTCCATTTGATCAGACAACATGCAAATTCATAGTGTAAAGCCTCACAGATAGCACGGTGACATTGATGCTATCCTCAGTCTGGAGGAGGAGCTGGCCAGCTTTTGCAGGCACAAGCTGTGGAGCCAGGGCCTCTAGTACCAACAAGGAGCTGGTGGTCAGTAGTCTCCAGTTTTGGCTATATTGTGGGCCTTTATGCTGATGTGCACCTGTACACATTTAACAGACACATCGGTTTGACACCAATGCGCACATGTGTGCGCGCGCTCTCTCTCTCTCTCTCTCTCTCTCTCTCTCTCTCTCTCTTTCTGTATCATACACACACATGCATGTACACATGAAATTGTACATTTCGCTCATTCTCAGGGTGCCTGCAGCACTGTCTGTCCAATTTCAATTGAGATAGATAATTTGCATAGACTTGGTAAAATAAAGCATTGCTTTACAGTGCCCGTACTTGAGTAAGGGCTATTGCAACTCTGAGCACACCCTGCTCACGCCAGCACTTTTGCAAGCCACTGCTTTTGAAGCACTCAGGGTTAGGTGCACTTTTTCTGTCATCTATTTCATCATTTACACACAAGCGAATGATACTCCTAGAGCTACGCGTGCAGAATTGGACAAGCACAAGCGTAATCGCCTGCACGATCTTGACCATGAGAAAAGTTAGAGGCAAGAAGACTTGCTAAACATTTTATAATGGGCAAGATATTGTCTTGTAGGGACTCAGTTCAAAAGCCACCTGCCCATTTTTTTCTTGTTGCAGTCCAAGAGTCTCCTCGTGGACACACTTCAGTTGGTGAGTGTGGCCACATATTTACATGTCTTGTATTGTGTTGGTGGCCATGCACAATAGGAGCAGCAATTTACTGCTCTGTTCCTCGAAGGGGCCATACACTGCATGCTACAAATTCACAACGCTGTTGCCCGATAAAACCCATACCGCTCCTGGTAGAATGTGTCCTCCGCGTTGCCAGTGAGGCAGGGGTCACTGAAGCAACTGCCAAGCATGTCCTCATGCACATGCTTTTGTGTGCACGTGCTTTTGTAATGCTCACTTTGGTTTGGATGCTTGCACCTCAATTGACAGCAAGTGTGTCAGACACCTGGTTCATGGGTGTCTAACAAGACGACACAAGAGAGAACGCTCTCATCAGCAAGCACATTATTGTAGCTGAAGCAGCACGGGGAGTCGCACAGGATGCTCCAGGTGTAGTGTGACTGAAAAGGATCAGTTTGATATCCTTTGTATGCAGGCCAAAGACTTTGAGAATGCTGGCCTTCCCAGGGATGCCGCTGATAAGCTTGCCGAACGGATCACTGAGCTCATTGTCATGAACCGGATAAAGATGGAGGAGACATTCGTTACAAACGCATACATGGAGAAGGTGAGTAATCCGTGCTCTGAGTGCACCGCCACAATGGTTGGCAGACCTGTTGTGCACCAATTCTGTTTGGATTGACTTATAGCATTCAACTCAAACCTGAACCTGATCCTATTCTTTTGTGTGTTTTACCATTTCAGCTTGCCGTATCTCGGAAGTTGGCGCTGAGGCAGATATGTTTATCTATTCAAGTGACATGTTGCTGTCATGGGAACCTGGCCCAGTGCTACTATGTAGTCATGCCTTCTCTTTCTTATCATGGGAATTTGGCAAAGTGGCATTTTGCTGTCCTGCTTTCACCAAGCTTGTGGGCAAACTGGAGAGCACCTCTGTGGTCCTGCATGTGTTTGCACAACCAGGTGGCCCTGATGCAAGAGTCAAAGGTCATGGGCTTCAAGACCGAGCTCTTGAAGGCTCAGGTGGGTGGGTGGGTGGTTGAGGCAGCTGCAAAGGCAGCTAACCTGTGGCAGTCCTTCCAAAAGCAGCAAATCAGGTCAGCAAAGCCTATTGGGATGCTCTGCTTCTATTGGCAGGGCTCGGCAGAGCTGGAGGTTCAAGCAGGTGACACGCAGGGTGTGTGTTAACGTCCGCGTTGTATGTGATCATCCATGTCATGTCGTGTGATGACTCATGTAATGACGTGCATTTATGTCAACGTTGCATGCAACAGCTCCTCAACGGTTGGGAAAGAGTATGAAAGGAGCTGTTACAGGCTCATACAATGCGCACTGTGTAGAGGTACCCTGGCTAGCATAAACGCTTGAAGGGTCTCACCAAACAACAGCTGTGTTGATGAAGGTGGAACATGGATGGGGATTTGGTTAAGAGGGTGGCTTTTTAAGTCTGAAAGAACTCCGCGGCTCCTCCCATGCACCTCTGCAGTTTTCTAGCTGAAAGCTGCTGGCGACGTTGAGCTTTCACCGCCTTGCAAACAAAGTTGGGTTTTGTCCATAATCCTCACAGCAGCATCATTTTTGCTGTACCTCCCCTTGGCAGGACATGGGCCATGCCAATGTGAATAAGGACCTTGACCGACAGCAGTCTTTCCTTGACAAGATGCGTACGGAGCTCAGGTGAGCTGTGAAACCCAGCTTTCATTTTGAATTGGCTATGCACCACGTTAATGACATGCAGTATGAAACCTGGTGGTGTAAGACAGAGAAAGTTGGCCGAATAGCAAAGATGTTATGCAAACACAAGAAGAAAGCATGCGACTCCTCGAAGCAGCACCAAAAGAAATGCAGGCGGGAGCAAGCAAGGAATCTCAGGCACAAGGCATATCTACTATTGTTGGAGGAGATGGTAGATTTAGGAAAAATTATGACAGACCTTGACATCCTGGAAGGATGAGCACGGAATTTCTAGGAGCATCTGATGGCATGGTTGGAGGGGCTCCTCGTTGAATATTTCAACAGAAGCATCTTATGAAGTTGCTTACGTTCATTAATGAAAAAATGAATTGTAAATGAAATGATTAATCTTCATGCATATATGCTTGGAATGCATTTACTTTGGCATGCCAGATCACACTTTCTCAACTTGACAAAAGTATTTTAAAGCACGTCTTCTTGTCGTAGGAATTCCCTGCTAGATGCCTCCAGTTGTGTTTACTCTGCAACTTTTATGTAAGCAAGTGCAGCTTGTTACGAAATGGAGCATACTATAGCTGAGGTAGGGTGTAGCTGAGGTAGGGTGGGGGACGAGGAGCAGGAGGAGGAGGAGGAGGAGGAGGAGGAGGAGGAGGCAGAGTGAGCTGGAGGCCTCGACAGGTGTCCACCCCTGAAAGCCTCCCCTTCTCTCTCTCTCTCTCTCTCTCTCTCTCTCTCTCTCTCTCTCTCTCTCTCTCTGTGTGTTCTTTGTTTTTCAGCTTCTTGGATAAGGCAATTTGCTGTGGCATGTCACAAGGGAAGAAATTACTTATTTGACCAGAGAGATGTCCGTCAAAAGAGCTACTTCAATGGTGTAAAGGCTTTTTCAATGGTTATCAAGGAACTTGCGCCCATTCTCATGGCCATTCCTATTTATTCATGAAAAAAGGTCAAATCACTCCCGCTTGCTGTTTCCATCAAATGCTCTCTCGCATCACCCAAATCACTCTCCGACTGATGGGTTGGAAACTGCATTGCCTGCAGCACTTACAATAATTTTGTCTAGTGATTTGCATGGAGAATGAAGGGGAAACTCCCATTTCAAAATGGCATTTTCTCAATGCGCCTTGTTGACTGGCTGGTCAAAGCCGAGCTTGATTCAATCAGTAAATTTTACATGAAAACGTGACACCTGTAGGATCACTCTACGCAGCGCCTCATCCATCCCTGCATGATGTGATTTGACAGCTAATGCACACCTGATTACAGGCACGAGATGGACAAGATGAACTCGAGTCAACGCCTCGACTTGAACCTAGAGAAAGGGTGGGTTCTTTTCCTGCCTCCATTCCCTAGGAATGTTTGAATATGCAGGCATGGCAAATATCCGTGGTCTTGCGTCCAGGCATGGCAATTTGCAAAATCATGCATGCAGGTATGGCAAAATTTATGTAGACCATTTCGGTTAAGGGGTGTACTTGTGGAAGCTCATGCTATCATTCTAGAAAACTTTTTAGCTGCTGCTAGGGGGTGTGTGTCCTTCTCTTCCCAATTTAACCCTCACCCATCTTCCCCTTAAGAATTGAGTATTAGCCTTGTCAGGCTCGCACAAAACATGAATTGTAGGAGTTGCAGCAGGCAACCACGCCTTGTGGCAGAAGTTGATTGATCGTGCTGGGCGGCATTCTCATCCCCAAAACAGGGTGACAAATGTTTTCTTGCAAATAGAAGCTGCTGTGTGCTGTTGTGTTGTACCATGGCTGGCGGAAGGATCGGAAAGGCCATTACCTATTTATAAGAGGGACTTATATCAGGAGGATTTTTGGCGTCGATGGGCACCACCAGGTGCCAGGTGTCATGCGCTTTACATGGGCAGCCATGAAAGTGCGCTTTGGGCAGCCCGGGAGTGCACTTTATAGGAGTCTTCAATCCATCAATGGGCACCACCAGGTGCCAGATGTGATGCACTTTATGTGGCAGCCATGAAAGTGGCTGCTTCTCAGATTAGGGATCAGGTCTCTGCCACCCCAGACATCAGTCTTATCATGGAGCATGCCTACCATCTGGCTTGCTACCTGACCTGATACGTGTATGGAAGCACCCTTGTATGGAGGCCTCATCCCCAGAAAACATTGCAGTTGCTTGTTATAAACTCAGTTACATGTGCAATGGCCCGTGCAGAAAAAAACACTTTGCTTGCCATAAGTGCAGACAGGTACACTTTGCTTGCCATATATGCAGTCGCATGCGCGATGACCTGCAACTGATACGAGACAAGACAACGGAGCTAGAAATTAAGGTGGACCGGGACATCAATGAGCTCAAGTCTTCTGTAGAAAAGGGCAAGAACGACACGGTGCGTTTGCTCTTGTTTGTTAGCATAGGAAGCTGGATCGGTTATAGAATGGGCAATGATCCTAGACTGGGCAACAACCTTTTAGAGGGGTGTCCTGGCATATATTGCTGAACATGCTCTTTCTCATGTTTCTCATGTCTAACTGTACCAACCATTACTATTTTGTGAAACACCAAAAAATGCTGAAATTGGAGGTCCCCGGATCACTCTCCTGGCCTCAGGTAACCCCAAAAAGGCCCGCAGCTCCAAGCTGCGATCATTTTCCATTCCCTTTTCTGGCAATGATATCTCTTTGGTAAAAGGACCTCAAATCACTGCGCATCATTCAATTTGGTGCAATGGGTCATCGGGATAGGATATTTGGTGTCCAAAACAATTATAGGGTACCCGCGGCTATTTTGAAAGGTTCCCCCCAGCTGGCACCTCTCACACCCCAGTGCTAAAAACCTACCCTTATAGGGTGTTATTTGAGAGTAGTTTCTAAATCCCTATACTTATAGGATGATATTTAAGTTTGCTCCTGCAAATGCTGTGTGTCACGTGCACAATGAGGCCGCTTGTATGACTTGCGGCTCCTTCAACTGAAGCAAAACCGTTCCCCTCTCCATGCACAGATCAAGTCCGTCATCACCATCATCGGTACCTTCTCGGCCATAGCTTTCACTATAAGCCGCTTTGTACAAATGGGGATGGGTGCTGGGTAAGGGATGCTGAATAAAGTGAGGTTGGCAGGAAGCTGGTCTGCCACATCATTTGTTTGAGTCTCTGGGCAGGGCTTGCATTCCATCATGTCTGTACTTTGTGTAGCCTGGATGAGTCTGGTGTGGCTTTAGGGTTTAAGAACAGGGACTCCTTGGGGTTGGTGCATAATGTTGTTTCTTGGTGGAAAGCAATGCATGCTTGGCCCTGCCAATGCCTGCTTGGCATCCCATGCCCAGTCAAGTCATGTGTGCTCTACCGATGCCACTGGATGATTGCCAATGGTTTCCTACCAGTACCTGGTTGGCGTCCCACGCCCAATCATTATCATGTGTACTCTTTGGCTTCAGCCCTTAAAAGGTATGCTTGGCTTCCTTGCTGCTGCTTTAGAGTTATGAATGGAAGCCCATCAAGATCAATGTAGAACCTGGTTGGCTTCAACCATGCACACCCTCTTTATAGAAACTTCCATCCCCAAAGGCTGAGTAGGGCAACGTGAATCCTTGTGCCCAGTAAGAACTTTGTTTGATGTGTCTCAACGAGTGAAGCCCTCCCCTCGTGTGTCCTTCCTGACAGGCAGCACCTGTCACACAAAAATGGCACCACGCTGTTTCCTACAGGTTTTGTGGATGTCTGCTTTGGATCTTGATACATCCTTTTTGATATTAAGTGCCGCATGTCCAATGTGTGTCTTATTTTGTTTTTGCCCCAATCAAAGATTTTGAAATCCAGCTTTTTTGGAGCATTCAAGTTTGCTTGGGAGTTAACATGAACACATTAGGCTTGGGGCTTTCTGATGAAAGTCGGTAGTACTTTAAACATCATCGCCTTCAAGAGATAACTCTTCTTTGCTCTTCTTTCAGAAAGACCTTGAAAATGGGTTTTGTGCTGGCTCAGGGCCTTAAACAGGATATAGAAAAGGAAAGTCTACACAGGCCAAAGGCCGCGTGCATTAAGGGAAGGTCCCCTAACTGGAAAGCTAGAGGCCTCACCAGAAGGCCCTCTAAACCTACACTAGACACAGTTAGCCTAGGAGAGAGCGAGAAACAGATCTAATGGGGATCTGGAGGGTTTGCTCCTGGACGCCAGGACTCTCCTTCTCCAGTCCTCCGCCGCCACGCCCAGCACCCCCCAGGAGGGTAATCAGGATACAAGGGTTACAAGGGAAAAAGGCCTCAGTCAAGACGTTTGACTGCTAGCCTGTTCATAAATGCACATGATATCACAAAGAAAAAAAGGAACTTTGTTGTTATCCTGGTGTAGAAAAAGTTAATTTCCTGGGAATGCACATCATGATGGTGAATGGTACCTAGACAGTGCATCCTGTGGGAGAGGTGGAGATGTAGAAAAGAGAAGTTGAGCTTTAAAAGTGAGGCATATATTTGACGGAGAGAGCAGACCTGGGGATTGGAACATCTGAACAGCACATGTTTTCCATCTTGTATGTCATCAGAATCACAGATATCACAGACCAGAGAAGTACTATTGGACCAAGTAGCCTGTTAAACTTGGAGAGCGTGTACCCGCAGCCTGAATCTGGCAGTGTTGCGAAGGACATGATGGGGAAGATCCAAGTACATGTATTTAGGCATTGTATAAGGTGGGTGAATGGCATGTGCATTTCTGACAGGGAGAGCGCACCATTGATGGTAAGCCAGTCATTTACTGTTGCTTACTCTTGGATCAGGGGCTGTGAATTGATTCCAGTAGCTAAGGTGTCTGGATCTTAGGTCCACCACAAATTGACTGAGCTTCACAGGGTCACAAGCCATAATTTGACGTTTCACCAGATCCGAGTGTGCCAGACCATCCAGCGCAGATAAGAGGTGGGACGTCCAACAAGAGTCAGGCATCAAGCTAAGGTTGATGTCAGCATGGAGAGCCTTATTAAGAAGGAGAATGTTGCACTCAGTAAGCGAGTTGTAGAAGCGCATAGTGGCACAAAACCAATTGATCTGAAAAGGTTCAATGCCACATTCTCGTAAAATGCTCCAAGATGGTATTGTGGATTTCACTCCAAGAAGGTTCTGCAAAACGTTCAGGATCCACTTCTGCAACTGGTTGTCCATTTCTGCGCCCTGCCGTAAGTAAGGAGTGGCCCATATCTGGCTGGCATACATTCCTGCTGGGATAACATACATGTTCAAGAGCCAGATGAGCGCATGCAGCCGATTTGTAAGGTTGTGGTCGTGAGCAAAGGTCTTATCACAATAGGTCCCCGCCATACATGGTTTCAGAAAAGAAAAAAAAGGAAAGAAAAGTCTACGCAGGCCACAGGCCGCATGCAATAAGGAAAGGTCCCTTAACTAGCAAGCTAGCAAGGGCCCCACCAGAGGTCCCTCAAAACTACACTAGCTACAGTTGGTTTCAGAGCAGCCTCAGCAGCAGTGGAAAGGTTGAGACGTTTGTCAAAGACCATAACCAGATATTTAAAAGAATCAATGTAGGGCAGGTTTTCACCATCATACAACAGTTGGGGAAGACTATCAGTCCTGGAATCGAAGCATACGACCTCATATTTTTGTATATTGACAGTTAGGCATTTTCTGGTTGCACAACCTTGCAGCTTGTTCAACATGTCTTGCATGTGGGTGTAGTTGTCTGCAGTGAGGGCGAGGTCATCAGCATTGAGTATAAGAGAAACACGGAAATTTGGTAAGCCTCAGGCTGTCACCGCACCTGTTTCCCCCTCAGTGATACAGCCAATGTAATTGACGTAGTTTAAGAATAGGAGTGGTGACAGTGGGCACCCTTGTCTAATACCGTGCGTTGGCTGGACCCTTGCCCATTTATCTCCGTCAATAAGGATGCATTTGTCATCTTGGTAGAGGTCTTAATGACGGAGATAAGCTGGCTGGGCATCTGGCATTTGTGTAAGCGTTCCCACAGTCTGTCCCTGCGTTTTGAGTCATAAGCCTGTTTGAAGTCAATAAAAGTGGCATAAAAACGTGGGGAGCCTTGGGGTTGAAGTGTCCGAGCTGTATGCTTCAGGTACCTCAAGATAAAAAGTGGCTGTAAGGTACTGCGGCCTGGACAAAAGCCAAATTGATTGTCAGGGATAATGCTGTTTTTTGCGCACCAGTTTTGAATCATGGAGCGGAGGACATTAGTGCACAGGCGAATAAGTGTATTACTTACTGACTGCAAGCATCAGTAGTTTGAAGGATGTGCCACAGCGCCCATTTTTTACTTTGGTGCAAGCCTGGCAGCTTTCCAGGAGGAGGGGATGCGGGCCGTTTTAAGCATGAGCATGGAGACTTGTGAAATGAATGGAGCCAGCACAATGTAATTTTAAGCCCTCTTTACAAGCATGTTTTATCAAAGAAGGTAGGACAGTGTCAAAGCCGGGTGAAGAGGAACTGCTCATGTTGGAAATGTGCTTAGAGACAAGGGAGGTTGGCTCAGCTTCCCCAGGAAGATTGAAAGGGTGCGGGCCTGTGCCCCCTCATGCCTCATTATGCGAGCCATGAGTATCATTGTTGGAAGGAGAAGAATGGTTGCGCTGTTGATATGATCCCGCCAGAAGAAATACTGTGAAGGTACAAGGCCTGGTGCCAGCTAAAAGCCTCACAGCAATTACTTAGTGAACTGAGCAAACAACTTCAAGGTGTCAATATCATTCTCCACACAATTCTCCTGGGGTGAGTGTGACTACTAGTCCCACCCAGATAGTATCTATTCTGCCCATACCCTGGATCAGTTTCATAAGCTAGAGATTAACCCGCAAAGGTCTACAAACTCGGCGCCGAGTTTGGTAGACCTTTGCGGCTTCAGGGATCCTTCCTGAACGCACGAGGCCTTTTGGCTTGAGTAGGCTTGTCTCTTCTTTTCTTTTTCATTTCCATATTGCACAGAAGCTCAATGCCGTTCTGCG